>CANXYI010713267.1:0-12062 GCA_948208565.1 Hura crepitans
TGTGAGTATTTCCTACATAAAGAAAATTTCTATTAGTGTTTATTCACATGTAACTAATGCTTACTTGTACAGATTGATTTGGCTTGGTGGGTCTTTCCTATCGATGAGTTACCTCCTCCTCTACACTTTATTAGGGGTTTATCCTTCCATCATCTGCTATTGACCACTTCAGAGATGTACTACTAGTTTTTAGGAGAGAGGGTGGTTAGCTGGCACTTGGGTCCTAACATCCATCTCATTCCCTTGAACCCTCTAGACTCAATGCTATTTGGGAGGTATATTGATGACTTAGAGTTCGTGCAAGGGATAACTGTGGGAATCCCAGGGGCCACTTTGGTAGAGCATAGCGATGCGGGCTATGCTTCTTGGGCCTCGGCTTATTTGTTTCTATGGGTCCCTTATACATCGAGACTTATTCCACCTCAGATGAGTTTCTTACATTTTGATTCCTTTTCGTGACATTTTTTAACTTGTATGTGTGGTGTTGCAGCCTGCTGCTACCCCTGAGGCTGGCCCATCCTCCTCAAGAAAGTGGCCCAAAATTGCTCTTAGCTCTCCCGGCTCTCAGTTCTCACCTCCCCCTACTTATGGTGGAGCTTTAGGTTTATCCACTAGTATGACGCCTTTGCTAGGCAAAGTTATAGAGACTCTAGTGGAAGTCCTAAAGTTACGCTATATGCGCTACGGTATTAACGAGGAGCTATCTTCCGCTAAGCTTTGCATAAAAGAGAACTAGCCAATGGCCTTTGAGCTTGAGAATACAATGCTGGTGAGGCCATTAGTTTTACTACTTGCATCACTTGAATCTTTTTATTACATATGCCTTATATTTCTTTCCTCTGATTAAGTGAAGAAGGCTCCGGTGGAGAGGACCGCTCGAGTTATGGAGGCATTCAGAAGGGCCATGATAGATGAAACTTGAGTACTTACTATAAGTAGCTTTCCCATCATGGTCAATTTAGTGCATATTGTGTGTGTTATATGTGTTTACATGTATATGTATGCTGTGTATGTCATGTACATTGTATATTTTACTTATACATATACATTATACATGTTATGTATGTGTATATATGCTATGCATGTCATGTATATTACATGTGTATATATGTTACATGTTCTATATGTTATGTATGTTACATGTGTGTTATATGCCATGCATGTTATATATGTTACACGTGTGTTATATACATACATGTTATATATGTTACATGTGCTATGCTATATTGATCCTTCACTTTTTCTTGTAGAATGAGCTATCAAGGTGGATGGTTACCCTACATGAGGCCCGTAGGAAGGTTAGGGCTTATAAGGTGGCTGAGAAGCTGGTTATCTCTTCTAAGGATGAAGACACAGAGGAGGAGGACAACTTTGAGGAGTAGGCTAAGAGGTACCCCCTCTTTTTTTCTTCTTTTTTTTTTATGATTGTTGTGTAGGGAGTAGCATGTGAGGCATCCCCCTTCCCTTGGTTGGTGATAGGAATTGTCATTTCCTATTTCCAAAATTTTGAACTTTGTATTCACACTTCAATTTTTCTTTGACTTTTATTTAATCTTAGATGTTTTATTTTTCTTTCGTGCACTCATATGAACTTGTGGTACTTCAGTCTGTGCGGACTTGAAAGGATTATTTTGGTTTGAGTGGACTTGGTTAACTTAGTTCGAGCAGACACTACCCAGATATAGTCATGGATTTGGCATAGTGATGGTGCGAACATCTGTTTATTAGTCCGTGCAGACTTTGATGCCGTTTCTAGGTTTGTGTAGACTTCCTCACGTGTTTTGGACTCATGTTCCTGATAGGAAAGGAATGGGATTTTTAGGCTTATAAATACCCCTTTTTTTATTTTCTCACCCTGTACTTTTCTTCATGTCTCCTTTTCACCTGGAGTTGTCTAAGATTTTAGAGTTAAAGACCTCTTGGGCCTCCCCTATTCTTGCCCTTTTTTTTTACTTTTAGGTTTTTGAGGAAAGTTCAGATTGACCCCAACTTCTTAAATGCTGCAATCTGGCACTGGGACCCTATTTTCCATGTCTTCATCTTTGGTTAGTAAGAAATTTGTCCAACCTTAGAAGAATTTGCTGCCATTTTAGAGTACAAAATTACTCCTTCTACCCCTTTATACTTGCCTTCTTTTGAGGACCATTACCCTCTAGATATTATTCTTGCTTTGGGTTTTTCTACGGTTATGGCTTGCAAAATAGTGTCAAAGGTAGGCCCGATTTCTTTATGAGCAATCCTAGACCATGCCCATCAAATCCCTATTGACTCAATGAAATGGGTGAAGTGTATTCTATTATGCCTTTTTGGAAACTAGCTTATTGTTACTTCCTATGATAAGTGTTGTGATTTCAAAATTCTTCACCTTCTGATTGCAATATATTCTGGCTATAATCTTTTTGGTGTTTTTCTGGCTAAAAGCATCTGGGAATTAGATGCACTAATGAAATGAGATGTTGATTTCATAGTTGGGAGTTCATTTCTCTTGCAAGTATATGTCATGGACTTTATTATTACCCTAATTTTTGCCTAGTATGCCTGTGACAATTTTTGCACTAGCAGGTCTGCCTAATTTTTGCTTATGTGGTCCTTTATGGATTTTCCAACCTAATGACTCTTTTTTTTATATTTAGCTACAAGAGGAGATAAACCTACTTATTTCTCCACATGAAAGACTTTAGGTGAAGTATGGCTCATGCCATTATTGTGAGAGGAAGCTTACAATGAAGTGTGACTCCCTTAACCAGTGGCTTTCATGGCTTGGCTCAGCTATTACAGTGTAATGGAGATATCCTTAGTGGAAAATCAACCATTTTACCCTATCTTGCCATGCTGGTTGTGTTCCCTTGATCGGGTTAAGAAATGCTACCTTTTATATCCTCTCACGCATCTTGTGGCAGTTTGGTTTAGTGCAAATGATACCTACTGAGCCTCTGGGATTCCATGGTGGCCTTTTAACTCGTCACTTCCTATGCTCTTTCCTTAACTTGTGGTAGCAATCCACAATCCTGAGGGATGTGCCTGATTATACAATCAATGCTGTTAATACAAATGAATCCTACAATGAGTGGATCTTAAGCAATGCTAAAGACAATAGATCGTTAGTACTAAAAAGGAAGAATGAGGATGATATTCCTAATTCTAAAAAGAAACAGTGTATGTAGAATTTAGTTACTTGTATGACCCCTTCCTAAATGGGAATTTGCATATCAAGGATCAAAATTGAAGCATTTTTATCATCAACTGCATTTAAAACTAAACCCATTAATCTTAGCGAATATATTAATTTCCATTGATAATACTGTCATTACCAATTAGCCTTAAAAAGGTTTTCTTGATTCGACATTTTCTCTTTGATCCCCTAACTTTTGCATGAAGTGCCTCATTGGGTTTTCACCTTATAGGGGTGTCCTAACTTTTGCCTAAACCACCTTATTCGGGTTTTCAGCTGCGGACTTTTTTTTTAATAGAAGTACTTCTTTAGCCTATCTACATTGACTGCTTTTGAGAATTCATTACCCTCCAAATTTGAGATCTTGATGCCCCTATGCTTGAGCACCTTTTTGACCATATATGGACCTTTCCAATTGGGTTTGAATTTTCCCCTAGGATCTGATAATAATGGTCTGATCTATTTAAGCACCAAATCACCTTCTCTTATGGTTTTAGGCTTGACTTTCTTATTGTAAGCTCTCGCAATTCTCTTCTGGTACAATTGCATGTGATAGAGAGCTTTAAGTCATTTTTCATCAATTAATGCTAACTGCTTATATCTACTTTTAGGCCATTTTACTTCAGGTATGTTTACTTCTAATACCATATTTAATAAAGGTATTTTGACCTCGATTGGTAGTACTGCCTCTATGCCATACACTAGTGAATAAGATATAGCCTATGTAGATGTCCTGACCATTATTTTATATCCCCACAATGCGAATGGTAACATATTTACCCAATTCTTATAGGTGATTGTCATCTTTTGCAAAATCCTCTTGACATTTTTGTTGGCAGCCTCTACTACTCCATTAGCCTGAGGTCGATATAAAGAAGACTTATGATGTTGAATCTTGTACTTCTGTAGAAGTTGTCTAGTTTCTCACTAAAATTATACCCTATTGTCCGAGATGATCTGTTGTGACAATCTATACCTGCAGATGATATTTCTTTCAATAAATCTTCCCATTTGTCTTGCCCCTAATTTATTGAAAGATTCTAACTCCACCCACTTTATGAAGTAATCAACTGCTACCACTATGAAGCCTTGTCCCCTAATAGTTGACGGCCTTATTTATCCAATTATGTCGATTTCCCATGCTAAAAATGGCCATGGTGATGACAAACTAGTTAAGTTATTAGGTGGCAAATGACTCAAATTTCCATATACCTGGCACTTGTGACACCTTTTCACAAAATCATAGTAACCTGATTCCATGGTCAACTAGTAGTATCCCAACCTTATGATCTTCTTCACTAAATTCCTCCCATTCATGTAAAGTCTGCATACCCCCTCGTATACCTCCTCGAGTACTTTTTGGGACTCCATCTTGTCTATACAACTAAGTTATATCCCATCCATTTGTCTCTTATATAACATGCCTTAGAATGAGATAAACTGAGTGGACAACTTTTAGAGCACCTTTTTGTCTTTTTCAGTTTCATTCTTAGGGTATTGTCCCATTTCTAGGTAGGTTCTAATATCATGGTACCATGGTAGTTCCTAATGAGGTTGCTCAATGATGGAGCTGACTATTCTAGTATAGGTGGGAAACCTTATCTTGCTAAAATACATCAGCTTGGGTAGATCCCTTTTGGTAAGCTTTGACACTGACATTAACGTGGCTAAGACATCTGCAACCTAGTTTTGTTCCTTAAGGATGTGATGAAAGGTGCATCGATCAAATCCTTTGGTAAGGTTTGTGAGTATTCTAACATACTTACTTAAGTTCTCATCCTTGACTTCCCAATCACCTTTTACCTATTGGATAACCAGTATTGAGTCTCTATAGATGTTAACCACTTTTACCCCCAGCTGATACAGAGTTTCAAGACCATAGACACATGCCTTATACTCTACCATGTTATTGGTGGCTAAAAATTATAGCTTTCTTGCTAAGAACATCTGTTTGCCTTCTAGACTATTGACCAGTGCTCTGGCTTCAGCTCCTTTTTGGTTGATGGCCTCATTAAAAAACATTTTCCATCCTACTTGGGATATTACCCCCAAGTGTTCATCTAAAAATTCATATTCTTCTTATTTCTCTGTAATTTGGTGCTGGGCTAGAAATTCAACTATAGCTCGGCCTTTAATGGTTTTCTTTGTAATATAGGAGATGTCAAACTCTTAGAGCAGTAAGATCCAATGTCCCATTTTTCTTACTAAGGATGGAGCGGATTGTGGATACCTGAGTGGGTCATGTTTTGCCATTGCCTCTACTTTGTAAGATTGGAAATAGTGCCGCAGATTCTTCGATGCCTAGATTACTCCTAATTCTCTACTTCTGTGTATTTTTATTCATATGAGAGCATCTTCTTACTTAGGTAATAAACCACGTTTTCTATTCCAGCTTCATCTGCTTGTGCAATCAGTGCTCTTATTAAGGACCCTTTCATTGCTAGGTACAAGATTAAAGGCTTGCTAGGTTTCAAGGGTCTTAAAACTAAAGGGTTAATAAGTTACTTCTTGATAAATCGAAATGCTTTCTCATGATCATTATTCCACTCCTTTGGTTATCCTTTATATAGCAGGTTAAATATAGGTTCACAAACTGTTGTAAGCTTAGATATGAACCTGTTGATGTACTGAATTTTGCCCAGGAATCCCCTAACTTCTTTTTTTAACTGTGGTGTGGGCATATCTAGAATGGCTTTTACCTTGTCTGGGTTGACTTCCCCTTCTTACTTACTATGAATCCCAATAACTTTCTTGATGTGACTCTAAAGATGCACTTCTTAGGATTAAGCCTTATGTTAAACTGGTTTAGCCTCTAGAAGAACCTTTTTAATGCTTCAAAATGTCCTTCCTTTTCTATGGACTTCACCATCATGTCATCTACATATACCTCAATTTCTTTATGCATCATGTCATGGAATAGCTTAATAGCCATTCACTGATAAGTAGCCCCCACATTCTTTAATCCGAAAGGCTTCACCTTGGAACAGTATAAACCCCATTCTGTTATAATGGCGGTCTTACACTTGTCTATTACTTTCATCAAGATCTAATTGTATCCAGAGAATCCATCAATGAATGAGTACATAGTGGCCATTGCTATACTATCCACCAACATATTTATATGAGGAAGGGGAAAATTATCTTTTGGACTTGCCTTGTTCAGGTCTTGATAATCCACACACATCTTAACCCTTCTGTCCTTCTTAGGTACTAGTACTATATTAGCGAGCCAAGTGGGGAAGACTATTTCATTGATGAACTTTGCCTCAAGCAACTTGACTAACTCCTCTTTTACTTTTTTTTGCCTATTTAGGTCTCATTCTTCTGAGCTTTTATCTTACTAGGAGAGCATGGTTATGCATTGGTATGGCATGTTTCATAATTTCTCTATCGATCTTAAGCATGTCATCGTAATTCCAGGCAAAAATCCTTTCATATTTCTTTAGTAATCTAATACAATTAATGTAAAAAATGCTCATGTAATGATCATATGCATACACATTACCATTAGGAGAAAGATCACACAAATAAGCAAATTAATTGTTCATCTTATTAGAAGGATAATCATTTTCCTCAAAGAGGTCACAAAGATATAATTCATCTATAAATAAATTGGAGTTTTCTAGCTCAGGCATATCCTCCAAGAGGGTAGGGTAGATTTCTTCAGCAGTTGGTAGCTTTGGGAACACTTCCTTTGTCCACTGAACTTGAGTAAGAAGTCTTGATTCCTAATCCACAACATTGGCAAAAATTTCAAATCTCAACTTCCAGAGTCCCTTTATTATGGTAGGTTCTGGGGTCCCATCATACTTGATACCCTTCTGCTTGATAAAGTGATCTTTTAACCAGTTGCCTTGTCTTAGGTTACCCTTTTTGCTTGGATCATAGCCTAACCCCTTGGTATCCTTCTAGGTTTGCAACTGTAAAGGTTCAGTGATACCTTACAAGTTTTTCCCTAAACTGGCTCTAGGGAAAAAGTCCATTCACTTTATCATTTTAGACACAGCTGGGTCCATGTAATCCTCATAAATTCCAGTAACATAGAATCCATTGAAAGGCTGATTGGTGATAGCTAGAGTGGAGACAACATGATCAACTCTGGCCTTTATAGTCACAATGTTGCCTTCATGTGGGAACTTGATCATTTGATGTAGAGTTAAGGGAACCCCTCCTAGCTTATGGAACCAAAGCCTTCCTAATAGGACAGAGAAAGTAGCAGGTATATTGATAACTGTGAACTCTACTTCATCAATGACTGGTCCCACTTGTACCTTGACTGTGAAGGACCCTTCAGCTTGCCTCTTAGTGTCATCATAAGCCTTTATAGCGATACTAGAGGGTAATAAATCTTCTTTCTTGATCCTTAAACTGGCTAGGATCTTGGCAGGGCAAACATAAAGGGAGGAACCATTATCCACCATTGTATAAACTATTTTCTTCCCATTTAATTTAGCCTTGATAAAGAGGGGTCTGTTGTACTTCCTTCCTTCTAAAGGCAGATCCATGTCTAAAAATGAGATAAGGCCTGTATTGCTCATTTTCATTACTTCTACAAGCTCGTTAGGTGTGGTGGTTGTAGAAATAGCAACTTGACCTAAAGCTTTAACCAATTTTTGCCTATGGTCTTTGGATGACATCAACAAATCCCAGATGCTGATGTTGGCCTGAGTTTTCTTGAGTTGCTTTAACACTTCCTGATGCTTATCTATTTTGGATTCAAGTTCTTTTTCTAGTAAGATCCAACTATTCTTTTCTACTCTTCGACCATTTCTCCATTAACTCGTATTAGCTCTCCCTTACCCTCTTTGAAATCCTCATCAGAGGATTCATCCCAGAAATTCTTACTCTCCCCAGCCTCACGGTCACTCTCACTATCCCAAAAACTAGTCATTAGGATTGATTCACTCACCCTTACTCCTGCTTCTATTGCTAGGTTGGACCTGTAGATTTCCCTCAGCACATACTTTTCGAGTAATTGAGATTTAAAGAGGCATGTGGTGTGATGTTTTGGCAGTGGGTTTGATGAAGTTTCTGGGTTAGGGATCTATTTTAAATCAATAAGATCCTAAATGGCCCTTTTAAGGAGTTTATAGTTATCTGTAAGGTGTCCAGTTCTCTAATGATAAGTATAATACTGATCATGTCTATGATTGGGGGGTAACAATCTATTGAATAGTTGGTGTGGAAGTGGCTGTAGTTTCTGTCCTTTAGTGAGTTTCTTTAAACACTATGACAAAGATTTACCTAGATTTGAGTCCCTGCGGCCTTGAACTACATGTACCTCAGTAGTTTTAGGGGATTTTCTAGCATTTCCACCTGCAAAAGTGTGATTATTATTCGATCTCTTATAACCCTTATTCTGATACCCAGCTTCAAAGTCAATAGCGATATCTTTCAACTGTTCCTAAGCAGTAATGCCTTTAGCTGTAAGCCCGTTGTTCATATAACTATTAGCATTTCTAATGAACATCTTGAACTGATTAATATCTTTGGGCTTATTCCTTATCTTTAAGATATTTTCCCTCTACCTCTAGAGATAGTCAGAAAAACTCTCATTGGGCTTCTGCTTAATCAGCTCTAAATCCTTCAAAGTAATCTCAACACTGGCATTATTAGCATATTGCTTATTAAATGCCCTTGCCAACTCATTCCAAACCTCCTTGACCCTTCTCTCTTGATAGTGGTACCAGTTAAGAGCCTAACCAGTGAGGGACATGTTAAATAGGCTCACAATCTACTCTTTTGTCAGATGGGTGGCTCTCATATCTACTGCATACTGTTTTAGGTGAGTACGAGGATTAGAGGTTCCATCAAACTTACTTAAATCAGGCATTTTAAACTTATGAGACATTGAGTGATCGGGCCTTAAACTGATATCATCCAAGTCAATATCTCTACCCCCAGTTACCAATTTGGACATAGCCTCTATTTTTTTTGTTTAATTTCTTCAACTAATCATTTTTCTATGCCTTAAGAGGGGGAACCCTATTGTAAGCCTTTACCACCTGTGGTATCTCATCATCCGATGACTGGTCATCCTTAGGCTCCCCAGCTATCTCCTTCCCCTTGTTAGTCTCGAAAGTTTGCCCTATCTCTTGAGGGTTCTGCATATGGGACAAAGCATTGGTAACTAGTGACATCATCCTCTTTTCCATCTTACCTATTACTTCCATAAACATAGCCTTAGTTATGTATTCATTAGAAGACATAGTTCCTCACTTCAATTGTATAGGTACTTCTTTACTAACTCTACTGAGGTGCTTGCTTACTCTCTTCCACTGAGTAGTAAGTGAAGGATCAATGATGGCTGGACAAGACAAAAGGGTCAGACATGATGCATGTAGAGTATAAGATGCATGATGTGCAAATGTGTGTTTGTGATGCAGCAAAAGACAAACACATGCAATAGTCCTTCCAACCTTATTACTCCCACACACGTGGTCTTAGCCATCTTTCCTAGGTGGGCTTACCTAAGCATCATTAGGGGATGCATAGGTTCGAACATAGGCTTGATTAGGCCTAATAACCCCTTGTATTTAAAGCGCAAGCAAAAGCAGTGACCTTAAGACATTTATATCTTATTTAATGTGAAATTAGGGTAGACCCATCCCAGATAAAAGGCATAATGGGCTTGCCCCCACTTCAAATAAGGCTAAACGTAATTAGGTCTATATAGCAATCATAAATGCAATTGCACACACTTGGGGTTATACAACCTAAGGGAAATTGCTAAGCTTGACTATATGGGCTCACAGTTTTGGTTAAAAGGCTAATAGGCTCCCACAAACAGAGGTCCCTCCTAATGGGTCTTTCCAATTAAGGATAATAGCGACCAATTAGTTCACCTTTTCATATACCCGAAGGTACAAGGGTTACAAGTGATGGATATGCTAGCACTTCTCCATTCTTGAATGAAAAATAGAGCCATGGTTCACAACACCATCTAGGGTAAAAGGGACACAGTTTATATAGGATGCAATGCATGGGATTGATAAAAATTAAAATATTTGGATGACATATTATTTAGGCACTTTCATATTAAAATTTTTTAGTCCTTAGTGGAGTCCCACTGTAGAAATTATGATATTTTTATCGAGGATGAGAGTGGTTAATGGAGTCACCACCTAGCCTCTACACCAAGACCTCTAATCTTCTATACTACAAAGGTTTAGAATTTTAGATCTTATTTATGCCCAATAATATGTTGTCCATATATATTGTAAAGTTTATCAATCCCTTATCATTCAAGCATACATCATTCTTAATTTAAATTGCATCAGCTTTACATGTATTAGAAGTAAGTTGTGATATTTAAAGAATATAGTAACATATGTCATACATGCAAAAAATGGGGCATTCATTATTTGTTAATTAACCTAATAGTACCCTTAATTCCATAGGAATTGGTGGTGACTGCCTAACTCCCATCTCTAAGAGATTGGCCTTCATTAAAATACCATTTTCATATAACTTTTGATTAAATAAATACAAATCCATTTTTATTAAAAAACACCAATTAATTATATAGAAAGCCATTCTAATGTCATATTAGGGTTTAATGTGTAAAACATGTTATTTACTCATCTATTACAACCCCAAAATAAATAATAAAATGTTTATGGCACAAAACTAAAGGGATAAATTATAATCCTAAAATGGTCCCACTTCTACATCGCCAGGCCTGTGCAAACATCTAAAAGGTTGACTCTTAGTCCATGTGGACCATCTCTAGAGGGATTAGGTTCATTCCATCTTTCACTCCAATAAAAAAACCTAATTGACAACTCAAAGAACACCAAAGCTAAAGAGGTTAGATTGAGGTTATTGACATATGATAAATGGAATATGAACATACTTAGGATAAATGAACCAAAGATCATTAATTATATAAGCAAAGCATATGCCAAGGAATCACTATACAACTCATCACACGTAGGTCTGTGTGGACATATAACCCTTATGACAGGGAGTCCGCATAGACTATTTTCCCATCTCATATACATAATCATATACTTTCAATATTAACGCATAATCATATTAAGTCACATCGATCAACTAGCATATGATATAGTACCATTAGAATAGAGAATTATGTTTGCTAGATATAGGTCCATGTAGATCGGGTTACCAAATTCTCATAAAGGAAAGAAGGCTATACGGACTAATCTATATGCTTATGTCTAAAGGTACTAAGTCCGTGTGGACCTAAACACACATATGGTTAGATTCATGCAGTGGTGATTAACGTCATGTGACATACCAAACATTAACTATAACGGTCAATCTCATATCCTATATATGAATACAATTGGCTTACTCATCGTAAATAGGAGTGGAGATAACAAAGTATCACCTCACTTATACATCAATTTCAGAGATCATAGGCCTACAAGACATCAAGGAATCTTTCAATAGACCTCAGATATTACCTAGACAAGGGATCTCTTCAAACACTAGCATAAAAGCCTTAGGATTTAGGTGAAGATGGTTAAGACCTCTCCTAGATCAAGCCTTCTAAGCTCCCTAGTGTTTCTTGCTGTTGAAATGTATAGCTTTTTTGATTCTAATTTTTTTGAACCCCTTCTCTATTGATGTAGAGAAGTATTTATACTTCTCTTTTAGGTTTTTCCTCCTTTTCATCCAGAAAGGAGTCCTCATCCTTAAAAAATTCTAGCTCCTAGACTGAATAGGTAGAATTCTTTCTTTAGAGCACTTTTCCCATCGGCAAGTCTGTGCAGACTTCTCCGTACTAGTCCCAGTGGACTAGGCTTTGTGGTATGATGGTACATGGTCCTTATGGGCTAGACTTTGGCCTATTCACGTAGTTAGTTCATGTGAACATGGCTAGTAGGTTCGTGCGGACTTGTCTCTTGATGGCTTTATGCTATGC
>CANXYI010713311.1:0-10699 GCA_948208565.1 Hura crepitans
TATATATATATATGGGAAAACACATGAATATATGTTACTATTTAACAAAATTTGTAATAGAGTTTCAACTTGACAATATTAGTAGAGGATAGAGTATTAATTTTGCAATATAAGAGAGCCTATGCATGGACTAATTTGGCATAATAAAGTAGTTGGAACTAAGTGAGAAGTATAAGTATACATTTAATCATGTGAGGACTATTAAGAAAGGGATTTTTAAGGCTAGAAAATATTTAAGTAGAATTAAAGAAAATAGGTAAAAAGAAGAATATGTTATTATGAGGTGTGTTTATAAGCTACCGCAAGCTGCTATAGAGCAGCAGGTCGGGTTAGGTGATTTAAGGGTTTTTGGGTATTCAAGGAGAGATTTAACGTGAGGAAGAGGTACAAGCCAATATGTGTGCGCTTTAGGTGAATGATGTAAGTTGAAAAAAAAGAGAGCATAAATAAATATTTTATTTATACTCTTACAATATATCTCTTTTATATTTTGATGTGCATCAAATCCATATCATATAAGCAAACATTATATTTAAAGCATCCATTATCTTTGCATATCAACAAAAAATAAATGGCAATAATTAAGACATTCATAATAAATAAGATATAAAAATATATATCTATGTATAGATTATTCATTGATTGGAGGATGACTTGTAATTTCATAAAAATTGATGGTAATTACCTAACTCTTATCTCTAGGAAATTGGCTTTTATTAAAATAAATTTCATGATGACTTTTATTAAGGAAAACCCAAACTTATTTTATCAGGAAAACACCAATTAATTATCTATAAGAATCATTGCTTTAAATTAGTTTTAACATGTAAAACAGTGTTAAATAATTTACCTATTAAAAATAAAACAAAGAAAGTATGTAAAATAAACATAAACCATAATAACGTAAACATAGAGTAAAAGTGATCTCGACTCCTTATCGTATGGTATGTGCTAACTATTTGTACGTCTTTGCTAGGTCCATATGGACTACCATATCCATATGCATGACCAAGGCTAACACAACTTAATTGAACGACTAGTACAATAATACAAGGTCTTTAATGACCTTATAACAAGTCACAATCATATAATACAACAATATATAAATAATCAAATATTGAATAAATCGTGTATCCTTTAATCTCATATATTCTTACTGTTTATATGTCCCAAATAACCAAACAATTTATAATGTCAAAACAATTAATTGATATATATCCATGTGAACTTGAGTCCTCATGAAAGAAGGTCTATGTGGACCAATTGGGCAATCTAAAAAGCAAACTACGATTTTTATAATTTAGAAAACGATTTAAACATAAAGAAAAAACCATGTACAATTTTAATTCACTCTTATAATTGATGTGAGGATTACAATGAATCACCTCACATGTCTAATTTATCATCGGAGATAACCAGCTAAATATGAAAGCAATTAAAATAAAGGTTTCGGGCTTAGTTTTTAGTAAAACTTTAAGCAATAAAGTCAAATATAGATTTTTCAAAAGGAATTATGATTCAAGTGTGGGTTTGTGATTATTAGAGTTATTTTCATGGTAAGGTTTTCTTAGAATAATTCTAGGTGTCTTGAATGGTTTGCTAGAGGGGTATATATACGCTTTTGGTAGAGGCATTCCCGTTCAAGAAATAAGAAGTCTCATCATAAGAGAAAGTAAAGTTCAAATAGGAATTTAAAGTTTCTAAAAGCTTTGCAAATATAGGTCGATGTAGATCTTGGGCTATGAATAAGGTCTGTATGGACCTTAGATTAGGAAGTCTATGTAGACCATAGGCCATAGGCTCAGTTCATATGGGTTTGAGGTTCGAAAGTCCATACGAGCGTCAAGTTATGAGGTCCATATAGATTAGGGTTTAGGTTGCCATGACTTATTTCTTGTGCTTATCTTTGACTATTATCATAGGCTTTAAAACTTAGTTGTCTATAGTTTGCCCCTACTTTGGTGAGCTTTATGCACTGTGATAAGACTTGACAAACTAACAGATTAGTTAGAGATACTTATACGGAGATTTATTTTATTTTATTTATTTGCTTGATATTGTTGTCTTGCCTTTCACAATCTAGCTTGAGATTGAAATCACCGTCTCACCCCTTTGTGATCTAGCTTGAGGTTGAAATTACTGTCTTGCTTCTTCATGATATAGTTTAAGGTTGAAATTGAGTTGCTATCTCACGACTTTGTGATTTAGCTTAGAACTAAAGTTGAAATTGAAGTTGTTATCTCGCCTTTTGTTATCTAGCTTAAGGTTGAAATCGCCAAATCTAGTTTGAGGTTAAAATTGAGATTATTGCCATGCCCTTTCGCGATCTAGCTTGGAATTGAAGTTGAAGTTGAGATTGTTGTCTCACTTCTTTGTGATCTAGCTTAAGGTTATAATCCCCATCTCGCTTTTTTACAATCTAGCTTGGGGTTAAAATTGAGATTATTGTCTTACCCTTTCGTGATCTAGCTTAAGGTTGAAATTGTTGTCTTGCTCCTTTGCGATATAGCTTAAGGTTGAATTAAGATTGCTATCTCATGACTTTGTGATTTAGCTTAAAATTGAAATTGAAATTGAGATCGCTAGATCTAGCTTGAGGTTGAAATTAAAGTTGAAATTGAGATTGTTGCCTTGCCCCTTTGTGATCTAGCTTGGAATTGAAGTTGAAGTTGAGATTGTTGTCTCACGCCTTTGTGATCTAAGTTAGAACTAAAGTTGAGTTAAGATTGTTGTCTTGCTCCTTTTTTATCTAGTTTAAGGTTATAATCACTGTTTCACCCCTTTATAATCTAGCTTAAGGTTGAAATTGAGATTACCGTCTCGCTTCTTCACAATCAAACTTGGAATTGAAGTTGAAATTGCCCCTTCACAATCTAGCTAGAAATTGACATTATTGTCTTGCCCTTTCGTGATTTAACTTAGAATTAAAGTTGAATTTTTTGTCTCACCCCTTTGCGATCTAGCTTGCTATTTAACCCCTTTATAATCTAGTTTGCTATTTCACTCTTTCATGATTCAACTTGACATTGAGATTGATATTGGGAGTCAAATCTAAGCCTTTTGGCTTATGGTATGTTGATTGCAAATTGGTAAGAGAGTTGCCTCCTCATGTAATTTGAACTAGGTATCATAAGCAGTCTTGCTATGCATATGGATAATGTGTATAGATGATGCATGATTTCATGTATAGACATGTGTTAATGACTTATGTATATGCATGCATGCATGTTCGTGTATAGTCATTTATGCATGTTTGTATACATGTGTATGTGTGGTTGAGAAGAATCATCATTTAGTGATAACTCCTCATGATGTAGAGTGTAATGTGATGTATGTATTTTATACTAATCATTGATCCATCTTTTAGAGTGAGTTGGTAAGAGGAGGCTCTTGGACACCATGAATATAAAGGTTTACTAGTTAAGCTTACTTTGCTTAAAGTTGACCTTTTGACAAAGGAAGAGAAGGATTAAGCCATTTACTCCCTATTTATTAGCTTTGGACGCCTTTAAAGACTAAAAGGTGGGAACATTTTTTTTTATGCCCTGACTTGCTTAGTGTACTCCTCAAAGTAAGATTTCACACTAGCAAGTTGTGCCCTAACTTCTGCCTAGTGCACTTCTCGAAGGAAGTTTTCACACTAGTGGGTTATACCCTAACTTCTACCTAATACACTTACTGAAGGAAGTTTTCACACTTGCACGCTATTTCTTTTTTTTTTTTTCACAAAGTGCGCTTGATCTTGACTCTTTTAAAAAGGAAAAAAACACACAAACATAATTTGCTTAATTGTAAAAATATTTCTTTAAATGGTAATTTGTATAATAATGATTATCACATAGCATTTTGGGCATCATAACTTTATCCAATTAAACTTGGCATAATTAATTGCCATAATTTGATATTTTCTCTCTCTCTATTTTGTTCACACTTTCTTCTTGTCCTTTTGGTAGTGGCTTGTGTATTTGAAGTTTATAGCTTTGTCTTTGGATCGATTGGGCTTAAGCTCAAACTTGTCACTCGGATTGGTGAGGCTTGAGCTCAATTTCTTATAACTTAAATTGATGAGGCTTAAGTTTGAATTTCTCATATCAGTGAGGCTTGATTTGAAGCTTATAGAGCTTTTCTTTATTTGAATTGATAAGGCTTGAGTTTATGGAGCTTTCTTCAATACTTGGATTGGTGAGTTGCTTTTGTAAAAAGTTAAATGCCCCCTAGAATCTTGAAGTTTGATAGAACATCATTCCTTCTGACAATTCTTAGTAGTGCATTGATAATATCTATGTTATTAGTCAATCCATAAATTTTCTAATTAACTATTTTCTCTTTATTTACCTCACTTTGCTTATGTTTTTTATTGATCAACCTAGTGGGATTAATCATATTTTAATTAAGAAAGAATTTTATCAGTGAGGGCAATTATAGTCTAGAAGAGGGAATGTTTGGGGCTATGTATTTTTCTTTTTGGACTGGTTAAAGGGCTTTTAAACTGTTAAAACCATTAACATTTGGAACCAGAAGAGAAACTTAAAGCATTCGATGCTTATAAAGATTCCCTTAAGCTCAAGAAAAGTGGATATAAGAAAAGGGATTTGAAATTTTGAGTGTTTGAGTGGGAAGTTTTGAACTTTTAGCTTTCAAGTATGATTTGATCGGCATTAAACTCAACTACCCCAAAACTCTCTTTTTTTTTTCCAACTATTAGCTTTCCCTCCCTTTTCTTTCTTTTCTTTCTTTTTTTTTTTCTCTCCTTACCTTCAGGGATGTTTCTCATACACTTACTAGAAAATATCATATCTTGTGTTTGAGTGTAAAAATTGTGAGCCACTTCACAAAGAGTCTAGAGTGGTTTACTATGATGTATGTGGATAAAGTTGGCATTCCTTACTTCGGCAATTATACCATTAGTATGTTTTCAAAATAAGGTTAAATGGATTAGTTTTGATGCAATGTTAATATAAAAAATGTTACGTAATAATCATTAAAATTTATGCTACCATTAGGAAAGGTATCATAGAAATAAGCAAATTATCTCATAAAAGAAATCATAAAAAAGTACAAGCATCACAAAAATTCAGAGTTGAAATCACTATCGAAGAAGAGGATCAGTTGGTGAAGCTTCAGTCTTTTAGATCAAGTATCTATTTGTCATTAATGAGGTTTTGAATAACATAACAAAGGTTTTTGAAATTGTTAATGAGATGGCCAACCTTTTAATGATAAGCACAATATAGATCATGCTTATGGTTAGCTGAAAATGGTATGATTTAAGGCTGGCATGATAGAAGTTAAAGTTTGCCTTTTCCCATGAGCTTGTTCAAGCATAAAGACAAAGGTTTACCTAAATTAGAAAAGTGAAAGGCCTTAAACGTGTTAATATCTGCAGTTTAACCTCAGCCATTACCACTATTATTGTTTCTAGTGTTTACATTCTTCTTGAATCCTTTACTTTGAAAGGCCTGTTTAAGATGGACAACTATGTCTTTGAGTTATTCCCATGTTTAGTGCTTGTCCTATGAGTGACGTATTGTTCAAAAGGTTGATTGGCTTTATATCAATAATATATTGCTTCAAATAAATGCATGGGTAAAAAATGCCATCAAACTTGCTTAAATCTGGCATTTTGATCTTGTGAGGCATAGCCCGAATTGATTTTAGACTTATGTCTTTAGGGTTAATGTCCTTGTCTTAGTCACAAGGTGACTCATATCTTTCATCCTTTAATTGAATTTATTGAAAAGTTTTCTTTAGCAAGCTTGGGTGGTGGGACCCTATTATATTTGGTCTTAATATGAGGGATTTTATCATTAAAAACTTGGTTATTAACTTCATCAAGTAGATCCTTTCCCTTATTCTTTGCAGCTAAGGTCTGACCATTTTCCCCTTAGGCTTACATACTAGACAATATTGGATAAGGCAACCATCATCTTCCTCTCCATCTCTTACACAACCTCGGTCAGCTTGGTCTTAGTCATATACTTGTCTCTAAACATGGTCACTCTTCTTAGTAAGCTGGATAAAGAATGTTGATTCTCCATTCTACAGAGGTGTTTGTCGATTTGCTATCACTAGGTGATGAAAGAGGGATTAATATTGGCTGCAAAATAAGAGGCTAGATATGATGCATTTGTATATATGCAAGATGATGTGTAATGCAAAATACATGGTATGTATAATTATGCATGATTACAAGGACAAACACAAACATTAATCCTTCTAACTTTATTACTCCTGAACACATGGTCAAGTCAATCTTTCCTAGAAGGGCTTACTTAAGTATTATCAGGGGATACATAGGTTTGGAATATGGGACAAAATAATTAGCCTAAGATCTCTTATATTTAAAGCACATGCAAGAACAATGGCTTATGACATTTAAGTTTCATTTAAGGTGAAATTATGTTGAGCCCATCCTTGATAAAAGGCATAATGAGCTTGACCCTATTTTAGATAAGCTTAAATGTAACGAACCTATAACACTTTCACAATGAAATTGCATACGCCTAGATCATACAACCTAAATAAAGTTGTTAAGCTTAACTACATGGGTTATCATTTAGTTAAGAAGGCTTAAGATTCCCACAAGCAATGGTCCCTTTTAATGGATTTTCTCATTCAAGGGTAAAACAACCTATTAATTCATTGTTTGATATACTCGAAGGTATAAGGCTTGTGAGTGATGGACATGCTAACAATCCCTTAAATTTGAGTGAAAAATGGGCTCATATTTCGTAACACCATGTAGGGTAATAGAGATACAATTGATAAAAGATTCAATGCATGGGACGAATAAAAATTAGAATATTCAAGGGCATATTATTTGGACACTTTCGGATTCATTTCTCATTCTTAGTGAAGTCACCATTATAGACAAACGGGGTGATTTGATAAAGCTGCCACTTTGTTCTATACTAAGACCTACTAATTTTTTGCCCAAAATTAGTTTGAAATGAATATCTTATTTATGCTTTTATAGTATACCTCTTTTGTATTCTGATATTTATTAATCACATATTATACAAGTAAGCATTAAATTTAAAGTATCCATCATCTTTACATACCAAGGAAAAATAAATGGCAATAATTAAAATATTCATAATAAATAAGATTTAAAAATATACATCTATAGAATGGTTATTCATTAATTGGAGAATGACTTGACAATTACATGTAATTACATAGGAATTGGTAGTAACTGCATAACTCCCATCTCTAAGAGATTGGTTTTTATTAAAATCCATTTTATGATGACTTTTATTAAAGAAAACTAAAACCTATTTCATTAGGAAAACACCAATTAATTATCTATATAAATCATTGATGTGAATTAGTTTTAGCATGTTAAATAATTTACCAATTACATATAAAACAAAGAAAGTAAGTAACATAAACATAGACCATAATAACATAAACACAAAGTAAAAGTAATCTTGGCTCCTCATCATGTTGTTCGTGTGAACTGTTTGAACATCCTCAGTAGGTTTGTATAGACTACCATATCTATATACGTGACCAAAATTGACACAACTTACAATAATATAACGTCCTTGATGAGCTTATAACAAGTCAAAATGATATATACAACAATATATAAATAATCACATTTTAAATAAATCATGCATCCCTTAATCTCATACATTCTTACTATCTATAAGTCCCAAACAAGCAAAAAATTTATAAAGTTAAAACAATAAAGTAATGTATGTCTAGGAAGAGCTGAATCCTTTTGAAAGGAGGTTTGTGCTAACCAATCAGGCAATCTAGAAAGCAAATTATGTTTTTATGATTCAGAAAATAATTAAAACATAAAGAGAACAATGTACAATGTTAATTTACTTCTATAATTGATATGGAAATTACAATGATCACCTCAGATATCTAATTAACCATTGGCTAAATTTAAAAGCAATTAAAATAAAGGCCTCAAACTTACCTTGTAATAAAACTCCAAGCAATAAAGTTAACGGTATAGTTTTCAAAAGAAATTATGATTCAAGTATGGGTTTAGGACTAGCAAAGTCACTTTCATAGTAGGGTTTTCTTAAAATAATTTTAGGTGTCTTAAGCAGTTCATTAGAAGGGTATATATAGGCTTCTAGTGAGGAATTCCCATTCAAAAAATAGGAAGTCTTATCATAATAAGAAGTAGAGTTTAAATAGGAATTTAAAGTTTCTAAAGGATTTACGGATATAGGTTCATGCAGACTATAGGCTACCAATAAGGTTCATGTGAACCTTGGGTCAAGAAATCCATATGAACCATGGGCTATGGGCTCAGCTCTTATAGGTTTAAGGTTTGGAAGTTTGTGTGGTGTCAGTCTATGAGGTCTATGCAAACTAGGGTTCAAGCTGCCATGACTTATTGCTTGGGGTTATCTTTGGCTATCATCATAGGCTTCCAAACCTGGGTGCCTACACTTACTGCACAACATGTCTTTTATAGCCTGGAGAACACATGTTGCAACCCTAGATATTGCCATAAGTGTCATTTCATATGTCATATTTAATGTGATAGCATGTGGGATACCAAAAAGGTTTAACCATCCTGGGTCTATTTAAACTTTAACTAACCATATTTTAGAGATATTTATGCCTCTTTAACATCTTTCAAATCTATTCCCCTTTCTCTCATTCCCCTTTTCCTCTTCTATAGTTTTTCTTTTTGGCAATTTTAGAGCTTTTAAGCAACGTCGAAAATAGTTTTGGTGCCAATTTCTTCAGTTATAAAACCTATGCAATTTTTTACCAATTAATTTAAAAGTATCTATTATCATTTTATTTTCTTCTTTCTTCTTCCTTTTCCTTAAAATATCTCTATTTCTCTCTTACTTTTAGAACTTTTCTCCTTTCTTTTGGGTTTTAGTTATTTTCACTCCTTTGTCTCCTTTTAGGAGTAGAAAGGTATGATAAAAAAAAGTCATATGTCGCATCTAACATGTTTAAATTGCCTCTCTTTTTCTCAGAAGCTTGATTCATTTTATTCTAAATGATAGGCTTGGTTTTTAACTTACATCAAGGCTATGCTTAATTACTAATGGCTTTACTCCTGTAATATCTTATAGTGACTAAGCAAAAAAATTAACATTTTCTTTTAAGATGATTGCTCTAACCTTTGATATTTGTTGCTCAAATGTGTGCTTTGCCTTTTTTACTTCTATTTTCTTCTTTTCCTCCATAAATTTAGCATGATGTTCTTCCTCATTAGTAGGCAAATCACTTTTGTTGAGGGCTAAAATCTAATTAGCATTTTTCAACATGTTGAGATATGCTTCCTACATGAGTTTTTGGTTCCTCCTTAGTATCACATTTTTTTTACTCATTAATATTTTCATTGTCAGATGATATATAGAGGTATATGCTTCTAACTCTAGTAGAAATGGGCAACTGAATATAGCATTATATGTAAATTGTATGTTTATTGTCATGAACTGTGCTTTATAAGCTTTTACTACCTCTTTAGCCCTTAGCTTCAAATTGAGTAGCATTGTTCCTTCCACTTTAACTAGTTGTCCAGTCAATTTGATAAAATGGAGGACATATGATTTAGCTCATTAATACTTGTAAGGCTTTAAATACATCTAAGGTAAGAAGATTCATTGTGTTGCCTCTATTAACTAGTCTTTTCAGTAAACAATTATTGAGTATGTCGTAAACGACCAAAGTGTTTAAATATGAGTGTCTAGCATGCCTTCCATCTAAGCTAAAAGATGTAATTTTTGTTTTAATTCCTTACTTGGAGCTTGTCATGTAGGTCTCATTCTAAGATTTATTCTTTCTAGATATTTTAGGGATCTTTAGTTATTTTCTTATAGTCACATAGATTTTTCCTGCTACTATTTTCTGTTATTCGGATCAATCTTGGACCATAGACGTTTATCTTAATTCTTTGTTTAATTAGGATTGAGAAAATAAATTAGGGATCCCTATTTTATCAATCTCTTAATTTCTTCCTTTAAATACCAGTAGCACTTAGTATTGTGAACCTAGTCTCTATGGAATCTGCAATACTAACCCTTATCCCTCATTTTAGTAGAATCTTGGATCATCTTTCTTAGCCAATTTATGCTTGTATTATTTTGTTGTATTCACATTAATACCTTCGAATGAGTTACATTTAAAGGAGTATATGGTACTTCTTCTTATTATTAGCGATATTCCCAACCCTATTTGTTTTTCTTCCAATTGTCTTTGTTTTTTTTTCTCTATGGGGTGCAACACCCTCTTAACTTTGTCCATATGAAAATATTTTTGTGCTAGTTCTATTAATTCCTTGAAAATGAAAATATTTTTATGTTAGTTTTATTAATTCCTTGAAAGTCTTAGGAGGTTTCTTATAAAGAGATTCAAATAAGGATCAAGTTTTTATATTTTGAGATAGAGTTGTTATAGCTTATTCCTTATTCAAATCTTTTATATGCATAGTTGCTTTATTAAATCTTTTAATATATAACTCTAAAGATTCTTTATTCTCTTGTTCTATCTTTTACTAATCAATTATCATTTTCTTCTTTGGAATTGAATGGTAAAATTGATTCATGAACTATGTTTAAAGCTACTCAAATGAAGATATAAAACAATTGGCAAGTCATCAAACTAGTTGCGAAAAATCTTACACAACATCGAATCTTTCGATGTTTGAAGAACATTAGCTTTCCTAAAATTTGCCATATGATGTTTATGGTTCATTATTCCACCATAC
>CANXYI010713445.1:0-10296 GCA_948208565.1 Hura crepitans
TTCTTCAGTTCTTAATCACTTAGAAACTTTATTTCCAAATTCACATATTTCCTATCATTTTCTTTAAAATTAACTCCTTTATTCGCCTAAATAGTGTGCTTTGAAATTCAGACATTGTATAAGTATCTCAAAAAATCTCTAGTGTAACAAGATGGGTTTTGTAGCACTAGAAAAATCCTAGTGTTATGAATAGTACTTTCCAAAATGTGAATAGTGTTTTCTCGAGGTTGGGGACACTAATCTTACTAAATGGAAATTAATTAGAACATAATTATTGGTGAAATTTGAAGTTAAAATGAGGTCATTTAGATGGTTAAAAATGATAGTTATATTTTATAGTAGTGTCACATGAATAGTGATCTAGTTTTAGCTGAATCGTAAAATATTCAAAAGTTGCTCAAAAAATTCTAGGATTAATACAAACTAATACTCAAAAATTCTAATTAGCCTATTGGCATTAAAGTTGGAATATTTAGAGATCGGGAAGTATTTTTACTAAAATCGGATTATATGAAATTATGCATTTTTATTCTATTTTTTTATGATTTTCAAGCTCTAATTTTTAGAGGCTTATGGCATGTTAATTAAAATTTTGAGAGTTAAATTAGTGGAAAGAAAGTGGGGTTTGATTTAAAAAAATGGAAGAAGAGGGAGAAAGAAATTAATTTTTCTAAAAACCCCACATATATACAAGTTAAATGCACAATTTTTAGTTAAAGATGGAATAGTATTTCATATCTTCTTCTTCCTATGACAACCGACACTGTAAGGAAGAAAATTCCCATTATCAACTTTTTGATTCATCCAAATTAGCCCATTTCAAACCACCATAAATGAATGACAATCCCTTTATAGCCTCTAGACATTTGGTAAAGTGAAATTTTGTGAAAATATCAGACGAAAAGCTCAATTACATAACTCGATAAATAGTAAACATTTTGAGTTTAAGATTTTTTGAAATTTAGCATTTTTTTACTATTCTTCTAATGCTAAAAAGGATAATTATCAAGTCAGGTTAATTTTTGAACACTTCTATGATTTTATATGGAATGTAATGAAATGAATATGTATTTTATAGTTGAGCTGGGCGAGAAACAGATTGACGAAGGGAAAGGAAAGGTGTAAACAAGCTCCTTTATGTATTTTGACTCTGAGAAGTAAATGTAATTGACTTAATTTGTGCAAAATCCATTAATGCCCTAATATGTGAACTTGTGCATATGTGTATATTTAAGTAAAAATGGTAAATTATGATGTTAAATGGTATTCAAATTGTGTTCTAAGATGCCTATGAATGTGAATTAATATATAAGAATGTGAATTAATATCTTAAATGTGAATTGATGCATTTTAATAAGTTGAAGGCATTATGATTGAATGGCTATGGATGTGTCTGTGTGTTTATGTTAATTTATGTATGCTAAAGCTCATGGTTGATGTGAATTGTTTCATGTTATTTTAGTGATCATAAAAATATGGTTGAATGATGGGTGAATACATATGGAAAGTGCATTTCCTTTTAGGTCGAATGGTTATGTGAATATGTATATGTATGTGTCTGTGCATGTTACATGAAGTGAGAAAGTGTTGATAAATGCATGAAAGGATGGTTTTAAGTGTGTTGATTGAATGAACATTATGCATGTATGTGCATGTGTGATATGCATATGGCATAGAAATAAGGTTGTATACATGGTTATGCATGGATACTAAAGTGATGCATGTGAATGATGTAAAGACAGTGGCTTGTGTATGTGTTATGAGCTTAGCGGCCAAATGGCCTTATGACATGTCTATGCATGAATATGTATTACAAAAGTAATTATAAGTTGTTTTAAGCTTAAAACAAATTGGTTAATAGCCTATATTAGTAACAATCTAGTTTAGATAGGTTAATCTATTAACTAAGGGTTATTAGCAGTTGTTAGGGAACTTTGGTGCCTTCATAGATATTTTTTTAGTTTATGGGTCCACCAAATGTCTGACCTATAGACCTATATTTTTTATCTTCAGATCCATGTTAGCAGATGAACTTCATTCTCATAAATGGTTGTAATGGCTATCATGCTATATTTTGTCCTTAGACTCATGTTATGATCGATCTTGGGCTTATGTTATTTTTGACATTCAGGTCTTATGTTATGTTTGATCTTTGGATCTATATTAGTAGATGGGCCTTCAGGTTTATAGAGGTTGTACTGGCCATCCACCCTTATTATCCATAGGATATGTGTTCTCTTAATATGGGCAAGTTAAAATAAACATAATGGAATTTGAAATATAAATCTTATCATGCATAATATGTATGACTTATGTGTAAGTATAGGGTGATTGCCATGTTTAGCATGTAACTTATGTTAAGTTCATTATGAAATAACCCTTATGCATGTTTGAGAATTTAATTTTACATATGATGAATTATGATTATTTATGTCTATATAATGATGATTAGATTATGTATGTTGTATAAGGTATAATGATGATAAGGCATTATTATGAAAGTTATTTTAATTACACCACTAAGCTATTGCTTAGCGCATTGTTTTTCTTTGTGATGCATAGGTAAGGAGAATAATTAAGCTAAAGCCTAGAGATATAAAGGCAGATTAGTAAAGTTTATCTTTTGGTATAGTTTTGTTGTATATACTAGATTATGAAATGTATAGCAAAAGAAGCACTCATATATTGTATATGTTAAGTTATAGACCCAAACTATGTTGTAATGTAAATATAGGGTTGTTAATGGTTTTGTAACCTTATTTTAGCTCTTTAAATTGTTTAAAACTTGTATGATATCTCTTCTTGAGGTTGAGATTGTGATTTGTATTGATGACTAATTTAGAGTGATCAGAAGATCACAGAAGTACTAAATTTGGGTTGAAATGTTTTAGAAGTGTTTGTTTTCTTTATAAGTTACTATTCATATTTGGGAAAGTGTCCCAGTACAGCTATTATGCTGTCAATTTTTTGACACGAGTATTTTCCAAATATTGACAGTAACTAGTTTTAAAAACTTTTTGTTAACTCTCATTTTTGTAAACATAATATTTTATTATGACTTGATACAAACATGTTTTAATATGTTAAGAGATGACAATTCGAATAACATTCTTATGTGTACGATCTCTATTTAGGTCCGATGATTAGATTAAGTAGAGGGTATCACATTTGGGTTTTAGAACTCTAGTTTAGGTGTTCCTAGGCAATGTAAGAGTGCTTCAAGGTTAAGTCTATACATTACACAATTTAAGGTACCGAGTCTTATCAATTGTTCTTATACCTATAGATAAGATAAGTGTACCAAATGAGGAGAAGGAAAGTTAAGCTTCCATGTTAGTGGGATAGGAGTTTGATAAAGTTGCCTTTACATCATGTAGTGCAGTGAGGCAAGTATCATCGATAGCATAGGTTCCATCAGTGTTTTTATAAGAGATGTTATAGCTTTTGAGATAGGCTATAATGGCTACTACACCACCACTAGAACCACAGTAGCTAGAGGTTCCTTTAGCCCTTTAGAAGGCTTACTTAGAGATGGTTAAGAAGATGGTAGGAAAAGAATTTAAAGGTGAAGGTACAACAAAACTGGGCAAAGTAGAGTACTAGTTAGACTATATAAAGAAGATCATGAAATAGATACGGTGTACCTCAAAAGAGAAAGTCATTTGTGCCATATTTCTTTTGCAAGAGAAAGTATATAAGTGGTGGGATAATTTGACTAAGCGCATGATAGAAGAAGAAAAGACATAGGATTTCTTCTTGTCTTAGTTTTACAAGAAGTATATCACTAAAGATTGCCTTGATGATAGAAGGCAGTAATTCATGGACTTAAAGTAGGAACAAAAGTCTATAGGAGAGTATGATAAAGAATTTACCATGCTTAGTTGGTATGCCAAAGATACCATCTCCACTGAAAAGGATAAGTGCAAGTGATTTGAGAAGGGGTTGCATGTGGACATCAAGTCATAGGTGGTCCTTATAAAGATCCAAGTCTTTCATGAGTTAGTTGCTATGTGTCATTCCATAGAAGAGGTACAGAAAGAAAAGAGAGAGTGCTATTAAAAGAAGAGATCTTCTAGACATGGGGCATCTAGTATAGCTTAGCCGTAGTAGTCAGGCAAGAGGTTTATTGGGAATCAGTCTAGAGCACCACAATGGACACAAAAGTAGGGACAATCCTATAAGATGGTGTAGGGCAACAAGGTTATGATTGGGAAGCAATCTCAGGTTGCTAAAACACCAGTTTCTATAGCTAAGAGTGTATGACTTACCATAAGTGACATAAGAGAGAGTGTCGAAAGAGCAAACTAGGTCTATGCTTTAGGTGTGGTTCACCGAATCACTTCATTCATGGTTGTTACATAAAAGATAATGCTAGTTAGAGATCTATACCTACATCTATAAAAGGATAGAAGAGGAAGCAAGGAGAGAGAGCTTAAAGAGATAATATAGAGTCTAGAGTTAAGCATAGGCCTTTTTCCTGGCAGTATGCCATTAGAGCATGGAAGGATGCTAATGAGCTAGATGTTATTACTAGTACTTTTCTTCTCTTCGACTCACCTATTTTGGTTGTGATTGATCTAGGGTTTACACATTCATATGTATCCATATCACCAGCATAAGACTGGGGGTTAAAGTTAGAGCTTATAAACTTAGAGATCATGGTTAGCAATCTCATAGGTCAACATGTCATAGTAAATAGAGTTTACAAAAAGTGTCCCATGGTAGTTAAAGGACACAAGTTTTTGGATGATCTCATCGAGTTACCATTTGATGAATTTGATTTGATATTAGGCATGGATTGGTTGTCTAAGTATCAAGCCATAGTAGATTACAAGTTGAAGAGGATAACTCTTAAGGCTAAAGATAGGGCTACGATTATAGTTGTGGGTGAGAGGATAAACTTTTTATCTAACGTTATCTCGATAATAACAGTGTGGTGTTTATTAAAGAAGGGTTGTCAAGCTTTATTAGCTCATGTTTATGATACCTATAGGGGAGAGCTAGATGCTAGTCATATACCAATAGTGTCAGAGTTCATGGATGTGTTTCTTAAAGTGTTGCTCGATTTGCTGCCAGAACATGAACTCAAGTGTAATATTGAGGTGTTACCTAGCATTGCAATGGTATCAATAGCTCCATATCGGATGGCTTTAGTAGAATTAAAAGAGTTAAAGGTTTAGCTTTAAAAGTTATTGGATAAAGGTTTTATAAGGCCTAATATACAACTTAAGAGAGCACTAGTTCTATTTATTAAAAAGAAGGATGGTTCTCTTTCGCTGTGTGTGGATTATAGACAACTGAACAAAGTGACCATCAAGAACAAGTATCCATTGCCATGGATTGATGATCTTTTTTATCATCTTAGAGGGGCTGAAGTGTTCTCCAAGATTGATTTGAGGTCAGGTTACTACCAGTTGAGAGTAAAGGAGTCTAATGCGGCGAAGACAACTTTTAGAATGAGATATGGCCACTATGAGTTTTTGGTAATGCCATTTGGGCTTACCAATGCTCCTATAGCTTTTATGGATCTATTAAATAGAGCTTTTAGATAACATCTTGAATAGTTTGTGGTTGTTATTATTGATGACATCTTGGTTTATTCCAAGAACAAAAAAGAGCACGAACAACATTTGAGGATAGTTTTATATATTTTGAGAGACGAGAAGCTTTATGCCTTGCTCAGTAAGTATGAGTTTTGGCTTAGTGAAGTGTCTTTCCTTGGACATATAGCTTCTATAGAGAGGATTTGAGTTGATCTTAGTAAGATTGAGGTAATCATAAAGTGGAAGCCACCTAGGAATACCACTAAGATCAGAAGTTTTCTTGGTTTGGTAGGGTATTACAGACGGTTTGTCAAAGGTTTTTCTTTGATAATAGCACTTATAACTCATCTATTAAGGAAATATGTTAAGTTTGTCTAGGATGATAAATGTCAAAAAGTTTTGATAAGCTTAAGGCAATGTTGATATAAGCACCTATTCTTGTTTAACTAGTTTCTAGGAAGGATTTTACCATCTTTATCAATGCTTCAAATAATGGGTTAGGTTATGTTATCATACAGGATGGCAAGGTGGTTGCTTATGCTTTAAAGTAGCTAAAACCTTATGAGAAGAACTACCCTACTCATAATCTAGAGCTTGTAGCTATTGTGTTTGTTCTAAAGATCTAGAGACACTAACTCTATGGAGAGAAATGCTATATTTGTACTGATTATAAGAGTTTAAAGTACCTACCTACCCAAAATGAGCTAAACTTAAGATAGAGACATTAGATTGAATTGATCAAAGACTATGACTATTTAATTGATTATCATCCTGGTAAGGCCAATGTAGTGGCAGATGCTCTTAGCAGAAAGTTTATGGCAACCATGAGGGCTATGAATGTTAGATTTCAGCTTATAGGTGATAATGCATTGTTAGTAGAGATACAAGTAAAGCCTAATTTGTTATAGCAAGTTAAGCATTATTAGAAGGATGATTAGAAACTGATGAGTGCAATAAGTGCCATCCAAGAGGGAAAACCCACTGAATATAAGATAAAAAGTGATGGTTGCTTATAATACTATAATAAGATCTATGTACTATATGTGGAAGAGGTGAAGAAGTAGATTTTGGATAAGGCTCATAATGCTCTTTAAGCTACATATCTTGGTAACATAAAGATGTATCAGGACTTAAAGTTGTCATATTGGTGGCTTGGTATGAAAAGGTATATATTAGAGAATGTGACTAGGTGTGTTACATGTCACAAGTAAAGGCAGATCATCAAGTTCCATCTAGATTATTGCAACCTATAGCAATTCTAGAATGGAAATGAGATAGGGTCATTATGGACTTTGTGATAGGGTTACCTATGACAAGGAGCAAGTGCAATTCAGTATGGGTTGTAATAGATCACTTAACCAAGATATCTCATTTTATACCAATGAGGATGGATTACTCATTGGAGAAGCTTGTAGAGTTATACATAGACGAGATTGTCAGATTGCATAGAGTGCCATCTTTCGTCATATCAGATCGAGACCCATATTTTGTGCCAAGGTTTTAGAAGAAGCTTCACATTGCCTTAGTGTAGAGATTATTATATTTTTATTGTGGACGAGAGTGGTTAGTTGAGTCACTACCAGGCCTCTACATTAGGACCTCTAATTTTTTGTACTAGAAAAGTTTAGAATTTGGATCTTATTTATGCCAAAATAATATGCCTTCTTTGTATATTGTAATTTTATCAATCCCATATCAAGTAAACATGTATTATATTTAACGTATTTATGTCACATTTTTATGTATAAGAAATAAAGTGTGATATTTAAAGAATATAACAAGATATATTATACATCTATAGAGTGGGTTATTGATTAATTGTGGTATGACCTGACGATTACCCATAATTTTGTAGGAACTAAGTGTAACTGCTCAACTCCCATCTCTAGGAGATTGCCCCTTATTAAAATACATTTTTAATATGACATTTGATTAGGAAAACTCAAATCTATTTAACTATGAAAAAACCAATTAATTATGCAGAAAATTATTTTAATATGAGATTTGGGCTTCATCGTGTAAAACAAGTTCAACCAATTATTACAACCCAAAATAAACAAGAAGAAACAATAAGAACAGAATAAAAAGAAATAAAGCAAAGAATTTACATGGTCCCATCAGTACATTGATTAGTCTATGTAGACTCTATGTAGCACTGGCTAGTGTCTATGCGGACTACTACTTTTAAGGAATATTATCTCCATCCAAACCACCACTCCAGTGAGAAGGTTACTTGTAGACAACTTAAAGGAAGAGGTTTAATGATACCAGATAAAGGATTGATATAAAATCATAAAGAAGGCAACAAATACAAATATATAAGAAATTAAAATTCAAAGTAGATATCCATGTGGACTACGTTCCTCATGAGAGGGAGTTCGTGTAGACTTAAAGATAGAATAGACAAGAATGAAATAAGATCATCCGTATAGACTACATTCCTCGTGAGAGGGAGTCCATGCAAATTATAGAATAATTTTGATATATTAACAACATGCATTTTAGAGAATAAGATAATTATATAACATGGTAACATCATAGAATAATATTAACAAGATAAACAGGATATGTTAAAGCATAATAAATAAGACAAATTAGACACTGTTACTGAACACAAGTCTATATAGATAACATATCATGCACATGTCAAGAAAGTAAGCCCGTGCAAAATTCATTATGTTTACAAATAAGTCCATACAATTAAAGTGAATATGATGTAATGATAATTATTTGTACATTATGAAATAACTTAAAATCTTAAAATCGTGACCTACTCCTATGATCAAAGTGGGGATTACATAAAATTACCTCACTGATGATCAATCTTTAGGGATCATAGGTCTATGAAAACAATATCAAAATATAGAAGAGGCCTCAGATATTACCTAGTGAATACACTCTTCAAGCAATAGCATAAAGGTGTGGGAGTATAAAAGGAATTATTTTTAGTGAGGCTAATAGGACTAGAAGAGCTATTCCTTTTTACAGTCCTCTTCTAGACTCATGGATAGGTTTATTAGCTATCGTGATTTTGATTCTTAGCCTCCTCCTTCTTCATACCTAAGAAGGGTATTTATAAGCTTAGGTTTAAGAGTTTCTCATATGAAAAAATTAAAATCCTAATAGGATTAGTAATTGTAGTCCAAATAGGAATATCCCACTTATGGAAGATTTTACATCGATAAGTCTGTGCGAACCTAGGTTGTATGCTTTCCCACCAGTCTATGGGCTTTGGGCCAGGTTTAAATTAGTTCATATGGGCATGAACTTGGACTTGTTCATGTAGGCCATAGGCTTGGTAAAGCCGATTTAGCTAGTACGGACCTAGGTAGAGTATATCCGTGCTAACGCTAAAATAAGCCTATGTAGACTTGCTTCCTAAAAGGCTTATGCCATTGCTTAAGAGCCTATCTCTGGTGATCATCATAGGCAAAAAAAGGTGAATAGGTCCATATCACGGAGGCTTTAGCCTCATTCCCTATTAGAATCAGTGTCGAGCTTTAGGTTTAGACCTATCAATCAAAGCCCTTCACTACTAATATAGATTCTCTTTTTTTTTTTTTGCAATTTGGGTTGTATGCAAGCTTTTTAGGTTAGATCAATGTTTGAATATATAAAAAAAGTCTTAAACCCAAAATTGAGGCATCTCAGTTGCCCCCACTTTGGTGTGTGCTATGAAATGCCAAAGTAATAGTGCATATCAAAGTATCTGAGTTAGAAGTACTTACCTAGAAGTATACTTGCCTAGCATGAAGCTACATCAAATGCTAATGCCTACCTCTGAATCATTGTAAAAGCTTGCTAGACTTAAGTTATATTTTCCCTTCAAAAAAGAATTGATATTGTGAATAAAACTACACTAAATAGGGGTGCCTTTGAGTGAAGAACTACACTGAATGTGGGTGCCTATTCATCTCTAGGTGAATTCCAATTTGTCAAAGTTAAAGAAAACTATATCAAATATGGGTGCCTATTCACCTTTAGGTGAAGATAAACTACATCAAATACGGGGTCTATTTGCCTTCGAGTTGGTAAGTTACAGATGAACCAAATTGAATTTGGTGATAAGTCTAAAAAGTTGACCGAACTAAATCCAGTGATGAGTTTGAAAGAGTTAATCGAACTGAATTTGGTGATAGGTTTGAAAGAGTTGACCGAACCAAATCTAGTGATAGGCTTGAAAGAGTTAACTAAATAAAATCTAGTGATAAGTCTAAAAGAATTGACTGAATCAAATCTACTGATAGGTTTGAAAGAGTTGATTGAAGCAAATCTTGTGATAAGGCTTAAAGTAATGGTTCAAACCATATCTAGTGTTAAAGACATTAATATCATGTAAGTAAGTGTGTGACATCATATGCACATGTGTTGTGTGTGATGTAAGTGCATGATTGATGCATAAGTTAGAGGCTTAAATGTATTTAGGCATGTGGCTAATGCATGTGAGTGTGTATGACTTAAGTGGCTAAGAGATGTGTGCGTGTATGAATTGATAGGGACGACTATAAATGTAATGCCTTGCATGAAAGCTTTTCTATGATATGCGAATGACTATACATATGCATGTTACTTGTCTTTGGTATTCCTAAGCTATGTTAGCTAGCTATTTGCACTAATGATTATGAACTTAATGAATGTGTATAGATGTTATGTGCCTAAAGCATATGACTATGTACTGGATACATTAATACCTAATTAATACAGGTATGTGAATGTGTTGATACATGTGCAAATGTATGAGTGTCTTGTGATT
>CANXYI010713497.1:0-13552 GCA_948208565.1 Hura crepitans
CCTGACCCATTCAAAGAAGCATCATTGTAGATAATGAAGTCCTTCCCTGACATTGGCTATGTAAGAATTGGAGCCTTTATCAATATAGTCTTCAGCTTGTTAAAACTTTCCAAACATTTGTCATCCTATATGAACTTAGTATTCTTGCATAATAGGCAAGTCATAGGTGCTGCAATCATAAAAAAGCCCTTGACAAATCACCTATAATAGCTAACCAAAACCAATAAACTTCTAATCTCAATTATGTTCCTAAATGGCTTTCATTTCATAACATCTTCTATCTTACTAGGATAAACCCTGATACCTTCGGTAAAAGCTATATTTCCCAAGAAAGTCACCTCATTGAGCTATCACTCACACTTACTTAACTTAGCACAAAGACTTAAAGTCCTGGTACATATTGGTGCTACTAAGATGCATTGCATAAGGTGTATTATGAGTTCATGTCATATGTTCTTCTTCATATCTTCCATATCTAGTACACATAAATGATTTTGATAGTATAGGGATTTTCCATTCTTAATCTCATTCTCTAGGAACTTTTACTCTTAGATGGAACCCATGATCTTTATAAACTTGCCATCTTTTTTTTGTGCATCCTTCACTTGTTGAAAAATACTTGATTTAACTTGAGTTCTTCTGACAAAGCTCCATCATCTATAAACTTCAATCTGACATTTATGGCTCTTATATCCAACATAACTTCATGCTCAAATCATCTGTTAAAACATTTTCCTTTCCAAGATAATAGTTAATAAGGCAATCATAATTCGTTATCAACTCCCTCTATCTTTACTGTTTAAAGTCTAACTTTTTTCTCAATAGGAAGATACTTCAAACTTATGGTCTGTATACACATAAAACTTCTCTCCATAAAGATAGCATCTCTAAATCTTCATAGCAAATACTATAACCACCAGCTCTAAATCATGCATTGGGTAATTCTTCTCATAAGGCTTCAATTGCCTAGAAGCATAGGTAATAACTTTGCCTTCCTACATCAATACATATCCTGACCCATTCAAAGAAGCATCATTGTAGATAATGAAGTCCTTCCCTGACATTGGCTATGTAAGAATTGGAGCCTTTATCAATATAGTCTTCAGCTTGTTAAAACTTTCCAAACATTTGTCATCCTATATAAACTTAGTATTCTTGTATAATAGGCAAGTCATAGGTGTTGCAATCATAAAAAAGCCCTTGACAAATCACCTATAATAGCTAGCCAAAACCAATAAACTTCTAATCTCAATTATGTTCCTAAATGGCTTTCATTTCATAACATCTTCTATCTTACTAGGATAAACCTTGATACCTTCTGTAAAAGCTATATTTCCCAAGAAAGTTACCTCATTGAGCTATCACTCACACTTGCTTAACTTAGCATAGAGCTTCTCATCCCTTAATATCTATAGAACCATGCTAAGATGCTATGTATGAACATCTTTGTTCTTAGAATAAACTAAGATATCATTTATAAAACTACAACGAACTGATCTAGATAAAAAGATTTTGTTTGTCAAATCTATGAAAGCTAATAAAGCTTTAGTAAGCCCAAATGGTATTACCAAAAACTCAAAATGCCCATATCTGGTCCTAAAAGTTATCTTAGCCACATTTGTTTCCTTAGCCCTTAATCGATGAAACCCTGATATTAGGTCAATCTTAAAGAAGACACATGTTCCTTTATGCTAGTCGAATAGATCATTGATATGGGGCAACGGATACCTATTCTTGATGGTCACCTTATTCAACTATCTGTAATCCACATACAATCTCAATGATCTATTTTTCTTCTTAACAAACAAAATTGATACTCCCTAGGGTGATACACTCTATCTTATGAACCCCTTATCTAATAATTCTTATAATTGGATCTTTAGCTCATTTAACTTTGTAGGAGCTATGGATATTGGTACTGTACCAGGTAAAACCTCTATTCTAAGTTTAAACTCCCTTTCTAGTGGTAAACCTAGTAACTCATTTAGAAAAACATCTATAAACTCTGATACCATTGGAATCTAGCTTACACCTTGCTCCTTCTTCCTTATATCATATACATGTGTTAAATAGGCTATATAACATTTTCTCATCATCCTTCTAGCTGTCACTGCTAATATAACATGGGACAAAAAGTTTGTTCTTTCATCCATAACTGTGATTTATGACCCATTTGATATCTGGAGAGAAATCCTTTTCTTTTTACAATCTACCATTGCATGATGCTTAGGCAACCAATCCATTCCTAAGATTAAATCAAACTTATTGAATGGCAACTTGATGAGATAGGTAGAAAACACATGTCTTTGAACCATCAAAGGACATTTCTTATATATTTTATTGACTATGACATGATAGACTATAGGATTCTAGTCTTATGCCCATGTTATGCATATATATGAATGTGTAAAACCCAGATCAACTAAAGCTAATACAGGCAGATCAAAAAGATAAAAAGTACTCGTAATAACTTTATACGAGTATACCTCTTATCAGGCTCTAATAGCACACTGCGTAGCAAAAGCTTTGGGCTATGATCTCTCCACTATCTTTGATCTAGCTCTTTGGCTGGTCCTAACTCTATCTCCTTTATTCCCTCTCTAGCTTCTAGTAGTAACTGGTGAAGAAGCCTGAAACTGTGTAGAAGTGATAGACTTCTTAGGATAATCCTTTTAATAGTGTTCTTTGGAGCCACACCCATATCATGGTTTCAAAATGATTTGCTAACAACTGCCCTTATGCTTTTTGCCACAATGCTTACATCTAGCTACTGGTGCACTCCTAGTAGTAGATGTCGATGTACTGAGGGTAGTGCCTACTATTTGAATTTGGCTTGAGAACTCTATCTAGACTTATGTGATTGACTCTGCCTTTAGTTTTGCTATTGCCTAGACTAATACCCTTGAACTACTTCTCATAATAGAGAGATGAACTAGCTTGTCCCTACTCATATGGCCTCTTTTTCTAGAAGCTCTCCCACTTCTCCTTATATATCTCTTTTATTGTATTGAGGCCACCGACAAAGCAAAGAAGTCTTTTATCTTCATTTTAGCCATATGAATCTTGATGTCATAATTCAACCCCTTTTTAAACCTTTTACATCACTCTACCTCTGTTGAAAAATCTTTTTTGCATATCTACTGAGCTTTGCAAATTCCTTCTCATATTCTGATATAGTTCGATGCTTCTATTTTATATCAATAAAGTACTGCCTCATTCTTGTCTAAGTAGTTCTCTATAATATATGTCTTTTTGAACTCCTCCAAAAAGAACTCCCATGTCACATCTTCTTATGCTTTATACTTAGTGATGGTCTCCCACTATCTAAAATCTTCTTCCTATAGGAGGGAAGTTACATATATAACATTTTCTTCAGGAGTGTATCTGAGCTATTAAAGAATTCTCATTGTTCTTTTTAGCCAATACTTTGAAGTAGCTGAGCATGATATGAGCTCATAAAATCCATAGCACCTATCTTTTTAACCCTCTTTAAGTATGTTTTTTGTAGCGCCTATAGAGGCTGTGGTTGTACTGGTAGTAGAGGTGGAGCGATAGCTACTGTAGCTTGCCTTAAAAGCTTGACCATCTACTGTAAGAAGGCTAATTAGGCTTATGTAGCTTATCCTATAGCACTTGGTGTAGATATACCTACTTTTGAGGGCTTATTTACTATGGTAGGTGCATGACTTTCCACCTCTTATGCACCACCTTATGGCATTGACACACTCATCTTGAATCTATAGGAAAAAGAAAAACTTATAGCCTCAATAATGTATACTTATGTGATGTATGATCTTAAACTCTAAGCACTTATATATAACCTTTATTTACCAAGGAATGCCTAAATCAGAGCTCCAATACCACCAAATGTGACACCACTCACCCGACCCAGTCACTAGATCCAAGTAAGAAATAGCATAGAATTGATATCCAAACTTACTTAATTGAAATATCCATATAATTTTAGAACTTTTGAAAACTTTTTATCATGTAATATCTTTTAAAACTTAATTTAACAAAAATCCTTTTTAAAAGTTAAAAACATTAAAGAAGTCATTGTGTCAAAATTTTGGCAACATAACAACCATACTGGGGACACTATTCTCGTTATGAATAATAACCTACAAGTAAAAACACTTCTATATACTAAACATCAAACTCAACCCATTTTGATCCTTTTTATCACCCAAATCATCCATTTCCAGCACCATACAATCACAAAATAATAAACATAATAATAACATTATTTGTAGTATAGATATACATTACAAAATAAACTTAGTTTAATGAGAGTTATAAAACATTTTAAAACATGTCTAAGCCCTCCCTAATATTACATACATATTAGTGCCCTTAAACATGTAATACACATAATGATCTAAAAACTATACCAAAATAAGTCTTCTATCTTGACCTATACTATTGAATGAGGATTTAACTTTAATATGTTCTTTTTCCTATGCATTACAAAAACAATAAAGCGCTAAGCTTAGTGGTGTATATAATAACATATGCTAAACTCACATGCATCATACATTCACAACATCATTATAATAGATGCATAATATCATAACAATAATATAACAATTATGACACCTAAAGGTGTATGCTTACAAACATCATCATAACATATAACTCATTATATTGTCATTCATTTATGCTTTATGAATCTTTATGAGTTAGTTATTATTTTAATTAAGCTATCCATTTAAGTTACCCATAATCAATAAACAAAATCCCAAAATCTTATAATAGGAATCGGTGACTGCAAAGGTCTGACAGTGTCCTGAAGGTCTAGTGGTAACCATAAAGGTCTAATAATGACTCAAAGGTCTAGCAGTGACCATAAAGGTCTGATGGTGACTTAAAGTGTAACACCCCTTACTGGACTCCTGAAGAAACCCGACAAGCAATGCACTTCCTACCAGGTCACCCATCTTAAAATTGCTCTAGGTTTGCACTCCTTAACACTTACAGACTGTTTTATAACTTTATCAAATATTGCTTAATTTCTCAGTTTATCCCTTAATCATTCTTATATGAGGTGAAACAAACCCAAAAAACCATTTAATAGACATTCTACCTGTTACAAAAAATTGAGCAGCACAATGGCTACCCGGGGGACATTCTGATTTTTTTTCACCTATAAAAGCACTTCTAATATTATTATCAATCTCTTTCTAGACCCTTTTAGTCCCCTCAATAATCTCATCATACATCAACAAACACATCACAATCAAACAGGGCCTCAAGCCTACAACTATCAGAAAACCATAGAAACAAGCCATTCAAATAAACAACTTATTTATATGCATCACACCTACTTTTTTAATATATATATAAACAGTAGTAGCTTCTAAGCATGCTAAACTCATAACCTACAATGTTTGCATGAGTGCTTTCTAACAAAACAAAAAGAACATCTATGTACCCTTCATAGTCTGTGCTGCTACACTACATGATCTTTAAGGCTGGACTGTTTACCTTTATAACCTACAGACCAAAACATTGGTACACTGAGTATAAAACTCAGTGGTGAATCTAATGCATTAAAAACATATTACATGCAAGCACTTAGATGTAATCATAGGTTATAGGTATATATATGCAAGGCAAAAATTAAATTCATGTAAGCAACATTAATTCCACTTTATTAATTCCCAATTTATTTAATTACAATTATGCCACTATAAAATCTTAAATCAATTTAATTAGTCAGTGATTTGACATCAATCAATTCTATACATTAATTTAATATAATTTAATAGGCTTGACTAGATAGACTACATTTAAAGACACTGGACTAAGAGGGAACTAAAAAGTTGTGTAGTGCCCTACAATCTAGACCCCGACCTAGTCTAATAGTAGGGATCAGTTCACTTGAACCTCCTAATACCAGATAGGAGATAGCAGGGATCAGTCTATAGACCTCCTAATATCTCACACAAATCAACAATAAGTCACATTGTGGATAGCAAGGATCAGTCCGTAGACCTCTCAATATCCAAATAATTATAGCAAGGAACTCCAATAGATAGTAGGATCAATCTATAGACCTCCTAATATCCAATATCTAATATCACCATCTAACACTTCCAGTGGGTGTCTAACTAATAGGCCATCTGACCTTATTTTATGTTTATTTATTTATTGATCATTATTTTATAATATTTAAGTTTCATTAAAAGTCAGTTATGAATTTATTTTCATAATTAAATTTTGACCTAGACAGTTACAGGTCATTTTTGGTCTTACCAGACAGTTATAAGTCTCTTTTTCTAAGCCAAATTAGGTCCCTTCCTTAGGAAAATTTAGGTCTACTTTAAGCCTAATTTAATTCTTTATCTTAAGTCTAATTATGTCTAATTCCAAAGCCAATTCTAGTAGATAAGTCCTTAACTCATTTTTCCTGGACAATTATAGGTCATTTTTATAGTTTACGTATATAGTTATAAGTCCATAATATGCCTTTTTCTTGTCATTTTTCCATGTTATTTGCACCCATTCTTATATATTGCCATATGCCTAAAGCCATATCAATTTGCACATCTCAATTGGCCTCAAAATGGCTTCAAACTTTTTCCATCCAATTCTCACAAAGTACCTAAATGTTAGGTCCAATTACCTACCATTTTAAGTTCCATTTTTAGGTCACTTTTTCAACTCCATTTTAAGCCATTTTCAAGTCACTTTTTAGCTTAATTTCAACATTACTTCTTTACCATTATCTATTCATTATCATGCCTTATTACTCACACACATTTATCTATCTCATGCTAATCCCACATTACACATTTCATGCTCAATATGCCATGCCATTCTCACACACACACCATGCCATAACATGTACATCATGCCTAACTTACCTCTCGGCCAAAGCTTACTAATGGCCATATGCATGCTTTTATTCACATTCGATCATTCATACACATACAACGGCATCATTCAAGCATAAATATACACATATAAACATTCTATATCATGTAGCCTAGGCATTGACATGCCTTACACATGCCTCAACCACAAAATGAAAACATGCCTACATTCATTTTTCCACTAAATTCACCACATATCCATACAATCCACCCTTAACATACTAATTCCCATCTAATACCCCATGCTACCATGCCATACACATACTTTACAACCTAAGGCAACTCATGGTACCTCTCAGCCACTCATGGCATCACCACCAAACCTTTCCTTTTTCACCATACACATACACAAATTCATCAAAATCCATATCATACACACTAACAACCATAAAATTCCTACCTAAACCAAGCCATAGCACCTCCCACACACACACACATCCTCTCTGCTAAAGTGACCCCTTACCCTTCTATCAATTTTTTTCACTAATTCATCACTTAAATCATTCAAACCACACACAAATAGCATTAACATAAGCTTAGTTCATGGTTACACATGCTTTAGCCATATAATCCTCACATTCTATACAACATTTCATCCTAAATCATACCTAAATTTATCATGGCATGTTCCAAATGCATTAAATTCACATATCTCACTAAATTGAAAGCCCTTTTCTACACTTTTAGCTTGTTAATTCCCTTATTGCACTCTACCATTACCTTAGCCTACATACACATAAAATTTGCCTGAAAAAGCCCTAAAAATTTTACAAGCTTCTAAATCAAAATCTAAAAGCATAGGCTCCCTTAGAAGAATGAAATCCCCTTGGAAAAAATATAAAAATGAAGAATGCACACTTACTCATGAAATTGATTTTTCACTCCCCCTTTGTGTATACTTAAGGATTTCTTGATTTTTCTTGAAGTCTATGGGTGTCTATGGTGTCTCAACCCTTTAAGGACTAATTACTGCATAATTAAAGAAATTTTTTGTGATAATTAGAGAGAGACAAGAGCTTGGGTAGCCATGAAAATGGCGGAAGGAAGGTAAAGGCCGCATCGGGTGAAAGAAGAAGAAGAAAGGGAAAACAAGTGGAGGATCAGATGGCAATGGGTCAAGTAGGGTAGTGGACACTTGGCCCCCCTTTTATAGTGGCTGAGGTGGCTCGAGTGGTGACACATGTCACCCGAGCACCACAAAAATGCTTGATTTCGATGGAAACTTAGGAAATTTTTAAAATTCACTTAGACCTTTAAAAATTATCACTTTCATTTTAAAAATCCTTAATTAAGCCTATTTAGGCCCTTGTAAAATTTCATAGCCAAATTACCTCGATAGGACAGTTAACTAACTTTCTCAATTTATATGCAAACCTTAAAATTTAAGAAAATTAGTAAATGACCTTGGAATTTAAAAATTCCTTCACCAATTGTCTCAAGGGAATTTTTGACCTTTAGTGTATGGTATTTTCAGATTTGTCCAGGCACATCCTCGGTCATTCATGGCCTAAATCCATCTGAGATTACGACCCACTAGATTTTGGCCTAAAATAATTTATTAGTTCTACTAATTTTTTGAATTAAGTCATTTTTGTCATTTTTAAGCCCCTCAAAGTTTCATTACCAGTACGCCCTACCTCGAGCCTCATGAAGATGACCCGGTACTTCGGGCACACTTTTTGAGCCTCAAAGGTACTGTTCATGGAGCCTTAACTTATAGGCATTACATTTTGGTTTTCATCTAGATAGCCATTATGCTACCAAATTTTTATTAAAACATGACCCAAAGAAAATTTGTAATATGGAATGCATATGCACGATATACGGCTGACTCGATTAGTCATTAAGAAAGATTTTAACAAAGATAAATATCAATCTTGTGATATCTCTTATTTAGGTCTTGGAATAGACCAGGTAAAGGGTGTTCCAATTACTGTGTTCACTTTTAAGTCACACCTAGGTAACACTTATTGCTACCAACCATTTAGGGACATATGGATCAGTTACCTATATAAGGCATTTACATTCTTACCTCAACATACCAATTCCTTTGATTTCTTGATTTAACTAAGTTTATCACTTCTAGCCATGGTTCAATGTACATACTTAATACACTTTAACACATTTTCATCCATTGATACCTATAAGGTGGATCTTTCGACATAGCAATAACACACATCTACATCTCATTTATCATTATATTCTTTATTTCATCTTGTTCACCACACACTAGTTAGACTGTATACACATTATGCACATATACTAGGCAACAATGCTACCTTTAACATTCTTTATAACATTTCATACACACAATTAAGCTAATCACACACTAAGTTACTTAAACATTTTATATACTTAATTTAGCTAATCACACACTATGTTACTTAAACATTTCACATACTTAATTTAGCTAATCACACACTAAGTTACTTAAGTGTAATCCTTTATTATGACTTATACATATTTTGGCCATTATACCCTTTCCCTTTTTAAACTCAATTCATTGAGGTGTTTATAGCCTAAAATGTTCCAAACTCCAATTAAGACCTTGCATATAGCCCCGTGCAAATGGTCGGTTCGGTTCAAAACCGAACCGAATCGAAAGAATCGAAAACCAAAATTCTAAAATTTTAAGAACCGAACCAAAATTTTCATGAGAACCGAACAGAAAAAACCGATTTTTTTATAGAACCGAACCAAAAAAACCGAATTAACCAAAATTTTATATAATTTTTATTTTTTTATATATAAAACTCCAAAAATGACACCGTTTTATATCAAAATGACACTGTTTTATATCAAAACGACGTCATTTTAATAAGTTCGGTCGGTTCAATTCTTTCAATTTTTACCCTTCAAGAACCGAATCGAACCGATTAAACCGAAATTACTGTACCGAACCGAAAAAATTGAAAACCGAAAAAACCAAACCAAATAGACCAAATTGTCAAAATTTCGATTCGATTTTCGGTTCCGGTTCGATTTTACACAGTCCTACTTGCATACACTAACCTAACATACCTTTCACCAAGCCTACACATACACATACATGGCACCATTTGGCTAATACATTAAGATATGTCTACACCCACTTATCATCACTCTTCTAATTCAATTATGCTCATTACATATAATTAAAGCCACTTACACCTTAATCCCTTTTGACCACATTTATTCACACACACACACACCTACCACATCATTCAACCACTAGGCCCGCACGTACATGCATTTTAATTTTCACTCATTTAATAACTCATATTTGTTTAGTTTACTCCCAATACATCACTCATACAAGTATTACCCATAAATACCCATGCATATGAATTCACCTCATCTTCTATACACCTACACCCACACTTAAAATGATTAACAAATGAATTTAACACATCTCTCACTAAAACCACCTACCTACTTAACTACATACCATTATAAGCTAACTAATCCTAAATAATCAACATTCTCAAACATTCACCTTTGCACACACACCATGTACACATCAATTTCTTTTATTATACCTTCTAATCTTAATTTAGCCCTTGATTAAACTCAACTACACTATTAAACTCACTTTCCATACATAAACACACATAAAAGCAAGCAAAAATATAATTAATTCACTAAAACTACCAACATACATATAGAATCTCATGAATAAACTTATTAAAATCTTGAGTAGGCTCCAAAAAGTCCCTTTAGCATTCACCTTCCTTAATTCCCTTGAAATTCCACTAACCTTTCCACAACATAAGCAATTCAAAGCTTAAAAAATTCCTAATAAATTATATATAATTGCTAAGATGGAATTAACTTTAGGAAACAATTATTGGCATTAAAATACACTAGGGAAAAATTAAAAATCATCAAATTAACCACTTACATGAGTTGGTATCACTATTTACATAAACTTTCTATCTTTAATTCTAGCCTTCTCCCTTGCTTTCTTACCCCCAAATAATGTTCTAAGAGTGATAGAGGGTACACTTACAGTGTGAGTTAGGAGAAACAAGCTTGATTAGGTGTTTTGAGGAAGAAAAGAAAGGTTGGCTATGAAGGAGAGGTGGTGCCAGCTGTTAGGGAAGAAGAGGGGCATTTTGGTCTTTATTTTAAACTAAAACTCCTATATTGATTATGATTATGTTTTGTGCATTCATCTAGTAGCTATACGGTAATGATATGCATGTGTTATGATTGTTGTATTACATAAGAAGATTATGCTTTAAAGTAATGACTCCAAGATTGTAAAATGTGTATGATGGCACTAGAAGAGTAAAGTATTATGATTATTTTTATGAGGCCACATGGATGGCTAGTTGTATAAAAGTATTTCAAAAACACTTAAAAATAAGAAACAAAAGATAAACTTAATTTGTACCTGTTATGACCTTTGAGTCTAGTAGATGACCCTTGGGTCCAACTGATATTGACCTTTAGGTCTAGAGATGACCTTTGGGTCCACTAGTTGACCTTCGGGTCCACTAGTTGACCTTCGGGTCCAATAGATAACTTTCAAGTTTAGTAGATGATCTTTAGGTCCAGTAGTCGACCTTCGAGTCTAAAAGAGGATCTTTGTGGTCTAGTATGGCCTCTATGGCCTAGTAGTCTCATTATCTAGTTTTAGATAGTTGTCTCTCGAGTATGGGAAAGACAGATGGCATGATTAACGTTTAATAAGAAATGGAATAAGTGATGTTGCAATATGAAAATTATTAATAAAAATAAAGACAATCATATATGTTCGTTAACTGATGTAGCAATATAATTATTATTATCTATATTTGTTAAATATGTAATGCATTTGTTGTGAATATGGTGACTGTTAGCCTTCAAGTAGGATTATGCTTTCAATACGCAATCAATGTTATTATTTATGTCATCACTATTCTTGAGTATAAATGCATAAATATGCATTAACAAGTATGTGATGGATATGTGTGTGTGTGTGAGCAAGATGAATGCATACTATAACTATAACACCCAAAAAAATCCCGATGTTATGAATAGTACTTCCTGGGACATGAATAGTATTTTCCTAAGGTCAGGGCACCAATTCTATTGAACAGAAGTATTAATTATAACATAACTTTAGGTGAAATTTGAAGTCAAAACGAGGTCATTTAGGTGGTTAAAAATGATAGTTAAGTTTTACAGCAGTGTCACATGAATAGTGATCTAGTTTTAGTTAAACCGTAAAATATTCAAAAAGTTGCTCAGAAAATTCCAAGATTAATATAACTTCATACTCAAAAAGTCTAATTAGTTTGTTGGCACTAGAATTGGAATTTTTGGAGATCAAAAATTATTTTTACTAAAATTAGGTAACCTTAAAAATTGTGTTTTTAATTGATTTTTTGCTTTTTTTCAGGCACAAATTTTTAAGAGCTTTTGAGGCTTGAATTATGGATAACTATGGGTCTCTTGGATGTTAGAAATAGGACAAGAAAAATTAGAAAAAAAAACAAATATGGTATAAAAAGGTCAAACTTTGGTTAAAGGAAGAAGTCATCTTCTTCCTTTAAGCCAAAGAGTGGCCGACACTCCCAAAGAGAGAAGGGGAGCCATTTTTTGTTTCCTTAAGCTCGATTCTTACCCCAATTCTTTCGTTCGAGCCTCGAGTTCAAGCCTCTATGAACCCGAGAAGCCGATTCCACCTTGATTTGCACGAAAAATCAAGCGTTTAGCCTGATTTTTCACCTCGATAAATAGTGACTCAAATTTTTTGGGTAAGCTTTTTCGAATTCTAACATATTTTTCTAGGTACTCTAGGTGTCCAAAAGTCCATATATGTGGCTAATTTTTATTTTTATTACTTATATGATTTATTATGAATTTTTACGAATCGAATCTATAATTAGTAGTTGAGAAAGTCGACAAAACTCGAGATAAGGGAAAGAGAAAAGTGTGACCAGTCCTCAGGAGTGCATTTCAACTCTCTTGGTACGTGTAATCGATATAAATTGCTTAAATTTAAGGATGTCTTAGAATTTCCATATTATGTAATAAATGGCATTTATGAGATTAATGCATGAAATAGCATTTAATGGTAATAAATGATGTAAATGATGTATAATGGAGTTAATTATGATGTTAGATGAATGACAAAAATATGTGTTAACATTATAAGAATGATGAAAATGCATGTATGTGTACGTAAATGTGTATTATGCACGGGAAATGATATATATGTGCATGGACAATATTATAGGCCCATGTGTGTGTGATGAACGATTTTGAATGTATGAGATGAAGGTTTGAAGCCTTAGAGGGCATTATGGTCAAAATGGCCATGTGTTATCATATGTGTATGTTAACTCCATATGCATGTATGTGCATGTATATGTCATAAATGTGTATATGTATGATGATTAATCATGAATGAATGTAATTAATCATATGAACATGAAAAATGATGAAAGAAGAAATGAATGGTATTATGGTGGGATAAGAAGCATAATGGCCAAATGGCCTATATGCATATGTGCAAGTGTGTAGTATGGCATAAAGTGCATGAAAAATTGATGTATTACATATGCCATGTTATGTATGTAAAATGTATGAAGCATGATATTGCTTATAGAATATTTAAGTATGATTATGCTTTATGATAAGGATCAAACAATATGCATTGTTAAGTCCATAATTTGGATAAGTAAGATAAGATGGTATGTATAGTATAA
>CANXYI010713640.1:0-11880 GCA_948208565.1 Hura crepitans
AAAAGGTGAGGCCAATAATGAACAAGGCACTTTAAAGCCTTAAAGTGAGAGAAAAGTGTGCCTAATCACCCTTAGGTATGTGAATTTGAGTAAAATTTATGTGTGTGTATGATATGCATGAAAATGCTTGATTTTATTTTATGGAAATGTGAGATTTGTAAATAAATGTGCATAATTATGTAATATGTCTAATGTACATTATTAGTATAGTTATGAGAAGCCTATAAATATGATAAATGGGATGAAAATAAATGTGTAAGTTGATGTGCATAAGGTGGCTAAATGATGCCACTTATGTGTATGTGAATGTGTTTAAGCTATTAATGCATTAAAGGCATATAATTTAGATATAAATGGACATTGAGTATAAATAATTGATGAAATGAAGAATACTTAATGAAATTGCTTCATTTGTCATAATTTTATGAGATAAAATGGCTAGCACATAGGATTGTGCAAATGACTATGTTTATGTGTAATGTAACTTGAAATAAAGTGGTGTATATATATAAAATGAATAAGAAAAGTGTATGACTTTATGTATGGAAAAGTTATCATGAAGATCATATAAATATGGCTTTGTGAATATTGGTCATAAAGTGACCAAATGAATAGTAAATAATAACTTAACGATTGACCTTTACCTAAATGAAAAAAATTAATATATGAAATAAAGGCATGTATAGTTAAACACCCATTGGATGGGTTGATTGGTCAACTAGGGAATAAAATAGATGTTAGGTTTTATCTTTTAGGCTATTACCTATGTTATTATTTCTGAAGGTGGGTGCAACCACTGAGGTTCTGATATGAGCCCTGCACACTAGGATTTAGGAGGTTTACAGGACTGATCCTTGACATCTACCATTTACATTATTAATGATATTATGTTGTTTTAGGAGTTCCTTACTGGACTAATCCCTATTGCACCAATATTGGGAGGTTTTATAAAACTGATCCCTATTATTAGGGGTTATGGATAGGTGTAGCTACCAAGGTTTAAAATGTGGGCCATTGCAGTATTTGTATTCTACTGTCCAGTGTTCTTAGGTGTAATCTTTTGGTGCCATATTATGAAACTACTTTATCAATGAAACAATTCTATTTTATGAACTATAATATAATTATGAGAATGAAAATGTGACTGTTTGAATAGTTCGTATTGTTATATGTTTTATGACTATATGTTTGCATATGCTTAAGTGTGTACATGCATTGATTTTATCAAATTCACCACTGAGTTATACTCAGTGTATTGGTGTTCCAATACGCAAGTAAAACATAGTGAGTAGCTACGAAGTTAAAGCCACTGTATAGCTACTTAGAGTGTTTAGGGGTACAAATCTCTAACTGTTTTATCTATAAATAGGTTGTGTACTTATGTATAGCTATAAAAGTGTATGGGGTTTGGAATGATACAAATAAAAGTGTTATAATAACTATAGTTTATAAATGTTTAAGAGTAAAACTAGTTATATGTCTGTATATATTTATATATAACTGCTATTGCCTGATAATTGTTGTTTATTGTGGATCTGAGACCTCATGATTTTTTATGATATAAATGTTAAGAATGAAGGAGTTTTGAGGACTAGATGGGTCCATAATGAGGGTGGTTGTTGTATGATACTATAGAAGTGTATTTTTATGTAGGAAAATTTTTGGTTTTTAACCCAAGTAGCTATTATACTATCCAATTTTTTGAAAAATGGTTTTCAGACACATTGAAAGTTTTTAACAAAGTTTTACGGTTAATATAAGAATAATATGGTGAAATGGTAGAGAAATAACTTATAGATATGATAATAATTATCAAATCTATAAGTGTTAAATAAATGAGGCCTAGGGAAATAATAAAATGGGTGGCCATATGGGAAGTGGCATTCTTATCGATTTTCTTCAAGAATTGGTTAAGCATGTCATAATTAGTGGTATTAGAGCATAGTTTAGGCATTCCTAGGCATAGTATACATGAGAACATTGGTCTAGACTTTGTAACCCATTAAAGCTACACTGTATAAGGCTTATTCTGTGTTCTTTTGTAGTAAAAGACAATGAGTAAATCAACTCCACCAAAGCGAGGGGAGCAAGTAGCAAGTCATGTTCCATTTATAGTTTAGGGAGTAGAAGTGAGTGTAGCCATGTTAGTGCCGAGTGATGCAGTGCACTAGCCATAGGCACAGTCTTCACCGACATTATTATAGTAGATTGTGAAATTATTGAGATATACATCTTATAGAGATTATGATATTTTTACTAGGGATAAGAGTGGTTAGTGGAGTCACCACCTAGCCTCTACACTAGGACCTCTGATCTTTTTGTACCAGAAAGGTTCAAAATTTCATATCTTATTTATGCCTTTATAATATGTTGTTTATGTATATTGTAATGTTTATTAATGTTATATCAATCAAGCATGCATCATTATATTTTAGAATCTATATCACCTTTGTATCTAAGAAAAGTAAATTGCATAAATTAAGAGATATAATAGCATATTTGTATATCTAGAAAGTGGGTCATTCATTAGTTAAGTGTGGCCTGACGATTAGCCATAATTCCATAGGAATTAGTGGTAATTGTCTAACTCCTATTTCTAGGAGATTGGCCTTTATTAAAATACATTTTAGTTATTGTGACTTTTGATTAAGAAAAACCTCAAAATAATTTTATTATAAAAAACCAATTGATTAGGAAAAAAAATCAATTAATCTAAAAGTGGAGCAATTGGGGTGTAAAATAGGTTATTTACTAACTATTATAACCCAAAATTGGCCAAAAGACATAATAAGTACATAATCCAAAAGAAACAAAATAAGGCATTAGAATGTTCTTGCCTTTGTGTTGCTTAGTCCATATAGACCTCATGGAGGTTAAGTTTTAGTCTGTGCAGACGATCTTTGAGGAAATGTTAGATCTATCTAGACTCCCTAATCCAGTGAGCAAAATAGATTGCAACTCAAAAGATAATAAGTCAAATGACATCAAACCAAGGGCATGTGAATAAAATATACAAAAGACAACAATAAAAACATATTTAAAGCTTGTAAATCAAGAATAGTTATTGGTATATATAAGACAATATGAATGAAAATAATACAATTTATCACCTATAAGTCCATGCAAACTGCAGCCTTCATGATAAGAAGTTTGGGCGGACTACATGATAATTCCTTACATGTCAACATATACTTTTATGCATGATAAGATTAGTGTTACCGTAATGGCAAACAAAATTGAATAGCTTATAATAGGACATTCCAAAATACAAGGTCATGCTTACTGGATATAAGTCTGTGTGGACTAAATTATCATATTCACATAAGAAACATAGGTCTGTACAGATCTTATCATACTCGTAATTAATAAATCTAAGTCTGTGAAGACCTCATCAATTGCACAATTAAGTCCATTTAATACAAATTAGCATAATAGAATAGACACAACATGGTGTTAATGAATATTACACTGTGAACCCTCTCATAACGATGGCTTACTCCTTGTGATCTAAAGCGGACAAAATAAGGTATTGCCTCACCTACAACTGACCTTTAGAGATCATGGGCCTATGAAAACAAGATGAAAGACATGATGGATCTTAGATATTGCCTGAATGAATGTCCTCTTCAAACAATAGCACAAAAGTGTGGGAACTTAGGAGGAAATATTTTTATGAAGCTAATTGGTCGAATGAGTGTACTTTATTTCTAATTACTAAAATCTAATGTGTGTGCTAGAGAAATCACTTTTCTTCCCCCCTCTCTTTTTGGTTAAAGAGAAATATTTATATTCTTAGGTTTTAGGCTCTTCCCATTCAAAAAGAAGTCTAGAGTCCTAATAGGATTTTGAATCCTAGTCTAAATAGGAGGAATTCTACTTCTGGAAAGCTCTTTTCCATCGACAAGTCCATGCAGACTAAGTTTAAGTATGGTGGTCCATAGTTTTATGGGCTAAATTTTGGGTTAGTCTTTATATTTAGTCCGTGCAGACATTATCTAATAGGTCTATGCAGACTTATTCCCTAAAGGTTTGTGCCATTGCTTGAGAGCCTATCTTTGGCCATCATCATAGGTCAGGAGTGAGGTGTCTACAGTTGCCCCCACTTTGGTGTGTGCTGTGTAACAATAATGCATATCAAAGTACATGAGTTAGGAATACTTACCTATCATAAAGCTACACCAAATACGAATGCTTACTTCTTTTGACCAGACCATTGTTGACTAAGCTTTGGTATGGATTTCGGATTGGCTTATAGGGCAGAATCCGAAGTAATGGATTAGCTCATGGGTTGAATTCAAAGTAATGAATTGGCTTATAGGGCTGAATCTAAATTTGAGGATTAAACTCTAGGTTGATCCTAAAAATGTTGGATTAGAGACTGAGTCAATCTTGCAAGAGAATAAAAACATTAATTTGATATTGAAAATGTCATAGTGTTTGTCTGGCTTTTGAGAGTTGTCTTATAAAGCTTTTAGGAACCATGTAGTTAGAAATCCAAATGAACAATATTGGTGAAAAGTCCATGCAGACATAGCAGAGGAAAGTTCATATGGATATAATGGGAAAAGTCCATGCAGACTGTGTTTAAATGAAGTTCGTGAGGACTTAAAGCTCGCCAGTCCGTGTAGACCTATCGCAACAGAGTGATAACTGCTTATTTTCCCTCTTCTTTTGTCATTTGTAGTCTTTTCAGTTTTTTTCTCTTTCCTTTTCTTTTCAGCTGAAAATCCTTCCTAATGGCTTCTCACATTGCCAGCAGTTCCCATTCATCGTCCTCCAGTTAAAGTAAGGGAACTTTGACAGTTCTCCTTATATTGACAAGCACAGGGACTTATTCTTCCTCTCCTCCTCATTTCCATGCCGATTTTGGATGTTTTCACTCCTGCAGTAGTCAACTATCCTTAAAATGCTGCTTTAGTGAATAGAGTTTTGTTTGGTGACTTGATTATGCTTTTGGCAAATTTAATGTGCCATGCTTGTTCAGAAGTTTACCCCTAGGTGTTTTTTCCCTAGATTTTCCTTCATTTTTTTGATGTGAAAATGTTTTTGGTTCAACAGGTCTGTGCGGACCTATTTTGCTAGGGCACTAGGTCCATGTGGACCTTACTTGTAATTGTTTGTTTCGATATCATTAGGATGTGTTATAAGGTTGTTCTGTATGTAATGGTCTAGAAAGTCCATGCAAACTTATTGGTAACTACTGTATATCCATGAAGACATATGTCTACTTGTGTGTGTGGTCTATGCAGACCTATGTCTCTTTGGGTTTTTGTCTATATAGACCTTATTGTGATTGTTCTTATAGTCTGTATAGACCTATTATAGGTCTTCCTTTTATGGTCTATACAGACCTATTTTTAATATGTTAGTCCATGTGGACACTTATGTCTCTACCTCTTTTTTCTAAACACATCTCAAATGTGGGGACGCTCTTTCTAGACCTCAGTAATGGTATTCTACCATGCCTGTACTGGTGAAGAATAGGGTCAAGGTGATTAGATTTAAGATGTTTCTAGACCACCTTGTTGGTGGAGACTTCCATCGTGATTTATAAGGTTTAAAGGCACTGTTGGATAAGTGGATGGACACCATGCATATCTTTCATCTGCCCTTTAGAGAGGTGACCATAACACCTTTTGATTAGGCCTTTATTACTAGTATACCATGCATAGGATGTGCTATTGCATTTGATACATGTTATCGCCATCCTTCACTGTGGCTACAAGAAGTGAGGGAATTATTGGGCTTTATCCCTTAAGATCATGCCAGGAGCATTCAATGCACTGACTTGCATGAGAAGTGGGTGGATGAGGCCTCTTCAGGTTAGTTAGAGGTCAATCAGTACACCCGTTGTTTCATCATTTACCTGCTTGGTACCACCCTTTTTGCCAATGCTAATGGCAAGGTGAGCTAGAGTTTCCTCTTTGTCTTGGAGGAAGTTGATAAAATTGGTTCTTAGAACTACTACTGCTCATATCTTGGATGGATATTTTAGATCTTGGACATGGCTGTTCAGACCAGGAAGAGCCATCAATTTGTTTAAGGCTTCATGTTAGGTGTACTGGTAAATGACTTATTCTGATCTGTTTATATTTCTTCACACCCTTTTATGGTTTTAACCTTATGCTTTTCTTTTTTTTTTTTTTGTTATAGGTATGGGTATATGAGCTTCATTTGTTAGCCCATCCTTGTGAGTTAGATGTGCCATGCCAATATCTAGTAATGGATAGGTGGGTTCGACCATTTTTAGGTCTTCGCTGATGTAGCATCGCTATTATCTCAATTCCAGGGTTTAGTCTCATGTGAGTATCTCATATGCATTAAAAAATTCATTATTAGTAATTTAGTCAATTATAACTAATACTTTACCTTTGCAAGTTGACTTAGCTTGGTGGGATTTTCCTATTGAGGAATTACTGACTTTTTTATGCTTTATTAGAAAACTGTCCTCTTTCCATATTTTGCTGACCACTCTAGAGGCTTACTCCTAGTTCTTAGGAGAGAGAATTATGAATTGGCATATGAGGCTCGACACATGCCTTATTCCTCAGAATCCTCCAGACTTAATGTTGCTTGAGAGGTATATAGATGACCTAGAATTTGTGTAAAGCATGACAGCAGGGATCCTAAGGGACATAATGATAGAGGGTGCTAAAGAGAACTACCTTTCTTGGGCCTCCATGTATTTGCTCTCATGAGTTTCTTACACATTTGGACCTCCTCCTTCTTAAGTGAATTGCTTAGCCCTCGATTCATTTTTAGAGGCATCTTCTGATTTGTGTGTTATATTGTAGCCTATTACTACTCCTGGGCTGGCCTGTCTTCATCGCAAAAATGACCAAGAACTGCCCCTAGTTCTCCTAGTTCTCAGTTCTCATTGCCTCCTGCACGAAGCAGAGTTTCTAGTCCTTTTGCCAGTCAGCCCTCATTGTCTGATGAGGTTATTGGCACTTTAATTGACATCCCTGAGCTGAGCTATATGCGTTATGGCATTGATGGGGAGCTATCTTCTACCTGTCTTCATATAGAGGAGAACTAATCAGTTCCCTTCGAGCCAGACAACACTACATTGGTATGATCTTTTACTGATTATTTGCACTATTCGAATTTGAAGTGTTACTTGCATTTTATTCTTTTTCACTAGGTGAAGAGAGCTTCTATAGAGAGGACTGCTCTTGTGGTAAAGGCCTTCAGAAAAGTGATGATCGATGAAACTCAAGTCCTTACTGTGAGCAATTATTCTGTCATGGTTAATTTCATACAATCATGTATTTCATATATGTTATGTATTGATCCTTCACTCTTTTGCAAAGTGAATTGTCAAGGAGGGTTTTTTGCCTTTTATAAGGCTTGAAGAAAGGTGAAGGCCCTTAAGGTTACTGAGAAGTTGGTGATCTCTTCTGATGATGAAGATACAAAGGAAGAGGACAATGTTGAAGAGTAGGATGAATGACACTCCCCCCCTCCCATTTTTTGAAATAGGCATTGCTTTGCCTCTTTGTCCTTTTTTTTTACTTTAGATCTTATGTATATACAATTTCAACTTTATTTTGAAGTACATTTGCTCTTAAGTATATTTATCTATGAAGGAGTGTGTGAATTGACTTTTATCATCCATTACAATCAATCCTTTGCAATGAATCTATGCGGACCTAAAATGTACTAGTTTGTGTTGTCCTAAGATATACTAGTCTATATGGACCTAAGATGTATTAGTCCATGTAGATGTTGATGACACATGATCCTAGATAAAAAGACAATATGGCCACAGACATGCCATCTTGGTCTGTGCAGACCTTAATGCTATCTTCATATCTTACAAGGTATGTGCAGACCTCCTCACATGTCTTGGATTCCCAATCCTGGCTGGGAAAGGAATGGTGGGGTTTTGGCTTATAAATACCCTAATCTTCATCTCTCATGTCATACTATCATTATGTCTTCCTTTAACCAAAATTTTTCTAAGATTTTGGAACCAAAGGCCTTTTAGACTTCCTCTGTTCTTGCTCGCTTTTCTTCCTTTAGATTATTGAGGAAAGTTTGTATTGACCCCAATTTTCTTAATGTGACTATGCAATATTGGGACCCTATTTTTCATGTGTTCGTCTTTAATCACCAAGAGATTACCTTAACTTTGAAAGAGTTTGCTACTATTTTGGACTACAAAATTACTCCAGATGGTCTCTTAGCCTTGCCTTCTTTTGAGGATCATTATCTCATGGATATTATCTTTGCTTTAGGCCTTCCTTCTATTATAGCTCAAAAAGTGGTGCTAGGTGTAGGTCTAATTTCCTTGCGAACAATTTTAAACCATGCTTGCCAGCTTCCCATTAATTCTATAGAATAGGCAAAATGCATATTGCTATGTATTTTTGGCAATTACCTTGTGGTTACGTCTAAGGATGAGTTTTGTGATTTTAAGATTCTTTAGCTTTTGATTGAAACATGCTCTAGCTATAACCCTTTTGGTGTTTTTTTTGGCCAAAACCATTCGAGGTTTAGATGCTCTAAAGAAAATAGATATTGACTTTGTTACTGGGAGTCCACTCTTCTTATAGGTATACATAGAGAGCTCGTCATGGGCTTTCCCTTTAACTTTTATTTTCTTCTTTTTTAGCCCTAATTTTTACCTAGTGTCCCTATAAAGGTTAGTAAGTTTGCCTAATTTTTACTTAGGTGGTCCTTTACGAATTTTCCAACCTAGCGGCCCCTTTTTTTTAATAGATTTGGTTACAGGAGAAATTAGGGTTACTTATTCCTCCACTTGAAAAGCTTTGGGTGAAGTATGCATCGTATCATCATTATAAGAGGAGACTTGTAACAAGGTGTGATCAGTGTGACCAGTAAACTATATGGCTTAATACTATTATCGTAATATGATGGAGATATCCTTGGTGGAAGATCACCCATTTCTCTCTCTCTTGTCATGCTGGTTGTGTTCCTTTGATTGGGTTAAGGCATGCTACCTTCTATATCCCTTTACGAATCTTGAGGTAATTTGTTCTAGTGCAAAGAATACCTTCTAAGCCTTTGAGATTTTAAGGTGGTCCCTTGATGCGTCACTTCTTGCGCTCATTTCCTAACTTGTGGAAATGACATGCCATCCTATAGGATGTGCCTAGTCATACTATTGATGGTGTTAGTACCGGCAAATATTACCAAAAATGGATCCTGGGTGAAGCTAAAGACAATAAAACATTAATGTTGAAAAGAAAAAATGAAGATAATACTTCTGACTTTGAAAAGAGACAATGTATGTAGAATTTGATTACTTGTAAATTAACTACTTATATGACATTTCTTTATCTTGATGGAAATTTGCATATCAATGATCATGCCTAAAGCATTCTTGCTATTAATTGAATTTAAAACTGATTCGATTAATCTTAGCAAATGTATTAATTTCCCATCAATGATACTATTGTTACCAACCAGCCTTGAAAATGTTTTTTTAATTGGACATTTTCTCTTAAATCCCCTAACTTTTGCATGAAGTGCTTGTTGGGTTTTCACCTCATCAGGGAGTCTAAATTTTTTTTAGTAGAAATACTTCTTCAGTTTATCCATGTTGATAGGCTCTGAGAATTTGTTGCCTTATAAATCTGAGATCTTGACACCTCTATGCTTAAGTACCTTCTTGACCAAATATGGACCTTCCTAATTGGGCTTGAACTTTCCTCTAGGGTCTGATAATAAAGGCTTGGTTTGTTTTAACACCAGGTCCCCTTTTTGTATGAACCTAGTCTTGACTTTCTTGTTATAAGCTCTAGTAATTCTCTTTTGATATAGTTGCATATGATAAAGAACTTTAAGTCCCTTTTCATTAATCAGTGCCAATTGCTTATATCTACTTCTAGTCCATTCTGCTTCGGGTATGTCAGCTTCTAACACCACCCTCAGTGAAGGTACTTCAATCTCTATTAATAGTACTACTTACATGCTATATACCAGTGAGTAAGCTGTAGCCTGGGTGGACATTCTAACAATCATTTTGTATCCCTATAGTGCGAAGGGAAACATCTCCACCCATTCTTTATAAGTGATGGTCATTTTTTACAAAATTTTCTTGACATTCTTATTAGTTGCCTCTACCACACCATTAGCTTGAGGTCAGTACAGAAAAGACTTGTAATGTTGGATCTTATATTTTTGCAAAAGTTGCCTTGTCTCACCCTAAAACTGCAGCCTGTTATCTGAGATGATCTATTATGGCAATCCATATTGGCAAATGATGTTTCTTTCAATAAATTTCACCATATGTCTTGCCCCCAATTTATTAAAAGATTCAGCTTCAACACATTTCGTGAAATAATCAACTATGACTACTATAAATTTGTGCCCTTTGGTAGCTGATGGCCTTATTTCTTTAATTATATCTATACCCCATATGGAAAATAGCCATGGAGATGATAAACTGGTTAGGTCATTGGGTGGCAGGTGACTTAAGTTTCTATAGATTTGACACTTGTGACACCTTTTGACAAAATCACATTAGTCTATTTCTATGGTTAGCCAGTAATAGCCCAATCTCATGATCATTTTTGTGAGATTTTTCCCATTCATGTGAGGACCATAGCCTCTTCATGTACTTCTTTAAGCACTTTTTTAGCTTTTAATTTGTCTATACATTTGAGTTGAATTTTGTCCACTTACCTTTTGTATAACATGCCTTGAAATTATATGAACTGAGTGGATAACTTTTGAAGGACCTTCTTGTCTTTCTCGATTGCATTCTTTGGGTATTGTTCGGTTTTTAGGTAGGTTTGGATATCATGGTACAAGGTAGATCTTAGTGAGATTGTTCGGTCGTGGTGCTGACTATGCCAGTATAGGTAAAGAGTCTTAGCTTATTGAAATACATGGGTTTAGGTAGGTTATTTTTGGTGAGGTTTGACACAAACATTAAGGTAGCTAGGGCATCAGCTACTTGGTTTTTCTATCTAGGGACATGAAGAAAGGTGCAGTGATGAAACCCTTTAGTGAGGTCTATGAGCATCTTGACATACTTGCTTAAGTTTTCATTTTTAACTTCCTAATTACCTTTTACTTGTTGGATGACAAGCATCGAATCCCTATACACATCAAGCACTTTTGCCCTTAGCTGGTATAGAGTTTCAAGAATACATCTGGAAACTCTAATTTTCTAGCTAGGAACTTTTGCTCACCTTTTAGGTTAATGACTAGTACCCCGGCACCTGCTCGTTTTTTATTGACCACCCTATCGCAAAACATCTTTCATCCTTTCTGGGATATTATCCCTAAGTGTTCATCTATAAATTCATACTCTTCTTACTTTTCTTCAATTGGGTGTTGCACTAAGAATTCAGCCATAGCTCGACCTTTAATTATTTTTTTGATGACATAGGAGATATCAAACTCCTGAAGGAGTAAGATCCGGCAGCCTATCTTACCTACCAAGGAAGATGCAGTTTGCAAATACCTAAGAGAGTCGTACTTTGCTACTGCCTCTACTTTATAGGACTAGAAGTAGTGACATAGCTTTTTAGAGACCCAAATCACCCCCAAACATATCTTTTCTACTTTCGTGTATTTCTATTCATAGGGGGGCAATTTCTTGCTTAAGTAATAAATTGCATTTTCTACTCCAACTTCATCTGCTTATGTAATGAAGGCACCTATGGAGGATTCCTTTACTACTAGATACAAGATTAAGGACTTTCTTAGTTTCAGGGGTTTTAGGATAGGAGGCTTGGTTAAATATCATTTGATAGATTGGAAAGCCTTCTCACAATCTTTATTCCACTCCTTTGGCTGCCCTTTATATACCAAATTGAATATGGGCTCAGAAACTGAGGTGAGTTTAGATATGAACCGATTGATGTACTATAGTTTACTCAAGAATCCCTTGACCTCCTTTTC
>CANXYI010713814.1:0-12662 GCA_948208565.1 Hura crepitans
ATGTCAATATTACAAATTAGGCCCAATCTCTTATTGTTACACAAGAATGCCCATATCTAAAATATGTACATCACATTACTACATAAAAGAATAAGCAAAATACCAAAAGCCACTCTTGCTCAATCTTCCAATAAGTGAGGCTTCAACTCTAATCTATGTTTTTTTAACCTACGCATCGCAAACATAAACATGATGTGTTAAGCAATAGATTAGTCGTGAATCCAACATAATAATGTGTATGATATCATATGATTATACAATAAACTTACATCAGTTATGAGAGGTTAAACATACCATATAAGCATATTATATATCATGGAATAAACCAATAATCACAAATCAGGACATATCAAAAAGCATAACTCTCATATTCATAAAATCTCCAAATATTATAGTCTATGATCATACACAATATATGAAAATACAAGAAAGATCCAATGTATAGTACTTAAAGCATGAAGCCATTATAATTTCCAATTTAGGTTTATATTGCCTATACCTTTTAAACAATAAAACTAGATTGGATAATGGGATACAATGCCCGAAGGCCTGCCATTTGCCTGAAGGCTTATAATACTGCCAATAATATACTTAAAGGCACCTAGCAACTACTATATAAAGCTTCATAGCTGATCAATCAACCTATTAGAAATTAGGTTGTCTAAAAGTATAGACATTCTTAATTGTTACTTTTTATGTGAACAAAATAATTAAATGATTTACACATATCATAATTACTCATAATATCAAGATCATACACACTTTATGTAAGATATGATCCATAGTATAGAAAACACATGCTCAATACTCATAAAATGCTTTAAGTATCATAATGTCACATAACGGCCATTTCGGCCAAGCCACATATAAGCCTACAATTAGTTTGTTGAAAACTCATATACACCATCATTTATATATACATAATATAAACATCAAAATGGAACTCATAAGATCATCGCATACATGTTGTAAAGGAATGCTTGTTACCATAGGCTTAGCATTTATAACCATTATGCACAAACCAAGTTCAAGGAGTTACTATCATTTAAAAGGTTATATGACCTTCACAAATAACCTTAGGCCATTTAGCCAATAACCTAAATAAAACCAAAAAAAACTTAGCATAACAACCTCAATAATAACATGTTTATCTCATATACTTTACAAGCCACCATACGTACACTAACAACCATCATCATGGCATTAAACACTCAAATAAAAACTCATTCAAGCACTTATCCATACATACACATCCTTCACACATTTCGGCCACAATATAAATGCATCATCATATTTCTCAAGCTTACATATCCACCTTAAACAGTACACATATTACATAAATTAAACATAACCTACCAAAATACTCATAACACATTAGCATGTATATATGGGTAATAGCTCAAAATCAGGCAATAACACCCTATAACAAGCTTCCAAAATTTTGTCTCACATGCAACACCATTCTAGACCATATCATTTATTCATATAACATACAATTACATATCATCTTAATCCACACATATATCATACACATAAACATATCAATTACTCTAACATTTGCATTAATTACATAATACCAAAACACCATAAATGCCATTCTAGAACACAATTAAAACACATATTAGGTTGGATTCACATACCAAAAGCCTGAAATACACTGTTTTAAAGCTATTACACCTTCTCTTTTCCCTTCGAGGTCCTCGATTTATCCGACTCAACATATACAATTACATACTCATTTTAGAAAACTATAATAAATTAAATATAACTCTAAAAAAAAAATAACCACATAAATGTATTCTTGGGCACCCATAGAGTCTAGGAAAAATATTTAAATTGAAAGAAAAGACCCAAAACAAAAAAGAGTTACTATTCATTCATACCTTCTATCTTAAAAAACTCTTGATAAAACCATGAAATCAAGCTTTAATCTTCATAAATCCATGTAGAAACAAGGCTTGAAAGTGAGTAATTTGAGTTAGATTGAAGGAGAGAAAAGCACAAATGGTGGATTTCCTCTTTTTAGTGGTGACAACATAAAGAGGAAGAAAAAAAGAAGAGTGGGCTGATGGGAATAGTTGCTTTGACCATTTGTTAACCATTTAAACAAGAAAAGAACGAATGACCATGATCAAATGATCAATATATCATATGGCCACCAAAATCTCTTCTTTAAAAATCCCTTTTTAAATGCCGTCTCTTCAATCTAATCTCAAAAATCACTTCTTAAAAATCTAATAAGCCTTTAAAATTTCAACCTTGACCATCATAAAAACTACAATCAAAAGGCTTGAAAAACTGATAAAAACACGACTTTTTATCGTTGCTTGATTTAGTAAAAATACTTCCCGATATTTAAAAATTCTAATTCGAGAGCTAATGAACGATTGGTAATATTTAAGTACCAGGTTGTACTAATCCTGGAATTTTTTAAGCAAAAATTGAATTATTTTACGGTTAAACTTTGCCTATAGCACTATTCACATAACATTGCGCAAAATCTTCTTTTGTGTTTTTAACCATCCAAACGACTTCGGATTGGCTTTGAACTTTGCCTAAATTTCTTTTATGATTAATGCTTCCCATTGGTCCAATTAGTGTGACTTGGGTTATGGGAAATACTATTCATCTCGGGAAGTACTATTCATAAAAGTTAGGATTTTCGGGATATTGCATTACTTCCCCTCTTAAAAGAAATTTTGTTCTCGAAATTACATGGATCAAAGAGATGTGGGAACTACTCTTTCATCTGAGCCTCACTCTCCCATGTTACCTCTTTAATGTTCTGATGCCACCAAAGGACTTTTACCAAAGGCACTGTTTTATTCCTTAACTCTTTAATCTCTCGAGCTAAAATCTTCACACGCTCCTCTTCATATGACAAATCTGGTTGTATATCCACTTCTCTAACTAATAACATGTGAGATAAATCCAATATGTATCTCCTAAGCATTGACACATGGAAGACATCATGTATTTGTTGTAGTTCAGGAGGTAGGGCTAGTCTATAAGCTAATGGTCCCACACTTTTTATGATCTCATATGGGCCAATGAACTGTAGACTTAGCTTACACTTCTTGCAAAAACTTAAAAACTTCTTCCATGGTGACACTTTGAGGAAAACCTTATCACCTACTTCATACTAGATGTCCTTTCTCTTCAAATCGGCATAAGATTTTTGTTTGTTAAAAATAGCTTTCAATTTGTCCCTAATGATCTTCACTTTTTCTTTATCATCCTGAATCAAATTCAGACCCATAATCTTGCTTTCACTTAGCTCACTCCAACACAAAGGAGTCCTAGACCTCCTTCCATGTAAAGCCTCATAATAAGCCATACCCAAGCTCACTTAATGACTATTGTTGTAAGCAAACTCAGCTAAAGATAGATATCGATCCTAACTGCCTTTAAACTCAATGCAAAACTTGAGCATATCCTCAAGCACCTGGATAACCCTTTTAAAATGACCATTCATCTAAGGATGAAAAGTTATGCTAAAACTGAGCCTTATCCCTAAAGCATTCTGAAGCTTCCACTAAAACTTAGATGTAAACCTGGGATCCCAATCCAAAATAATCGATGATGGCACACCATGTAACTAAATAATCTTATTAATATACAACTCTGCCAACTTCTCTAGAGAGAAATCCTTACTCACAGGAATAAAGTATGCTGACCTAGTTAACCTATCAACCACTACCCAAATTGAATCACACTTATTCCTAGTCATTAGCAGGCTAACTATAAAATCCATAATGAACTTATCCCATTTCCATTTTGGGATTGCTATAAGATGAAGCAATCCATATGGAACTTGATGCTCTGCCTTAACTTGCTAACAAGTAAGGCATCTAATCACATACTCAGTTATGTCTGTCTTTATGCCTGGCTACCAATAGACTATTCTCAGATCTTGATACATCTTAGTACTGCTCGAATGAGCATATGGACCATTATAAGCCTCTTGTAGAATCTGTTATCTCAAATCATCATTATTAGGTACACACAGATGATCATGATAATACAAATATCCATCACCCTTGATCTCATATTCTATCGGCTTTCCCTCTTGAATCATATTTGTAACATTTTAAAACATGTGATCATCTTTCTGAGCTTTCTTAACTTGCTACAAAAGACTAGGCTTAATATGTAGCTCGACTAACAAATTCCCATCATCTAGCAACCTCAAGCTGATATTCATAGCCTTTAAAGTTGATATGAACTTCCTGCTTCAAGCATCTGCCATAATATTAGGTTTCCCTAGATAATAGTTAATAAGGCAATCATAATCCTTTTATCAACTCTATCCATCTTTGTTGTCTTATGTTTAACTCTTTCTGTGTAGGAAGGTACTTCAAGCTCTTATGATCAATGTAGACATAACATCTCTCTCCATACAGATAATGCCTCCAAATCTTTAGAGCAAACACTATAACTACCAATTCCAAATCATAAGTCTAGTAGTTTTTCTCATGAGGTTTCAACTATCTTAAGGCATAAGCAACTACTTTGCATTCCTACATGAGTACACATACTAACCTATTTAAGGAAGCATCACTGTATATAGTGAACTTTTTCCTAGAAACTGGCTAAACCAAAATTGGTGCTTCTGTCAACATACTCTTAAGTCGCTCAAAAATTTCCTGGCACTTGTCATTCCATACAAACTTGGCATTCTTCCTCAGAAGACATGTCATAAGAGCTATAATTAGAGAAAACCCCTTCACAAACCTCCTGTAATAACCTACCAAACCTAAGAAACTTCGGACCTCTATAGTATTCCTAGGTGGTTTCCACTCCATAACCACTTCAATCTTGTTAGGATTAACTCTTATGCCATCTACCAAAGCTATATGACCTAGAAAAGACACTTCATCTAGCCAAAACTCACACTTGCTAAGCTTGGCATAAAGCTTCTCATCCTTAAACCTCTAAAGAACAATCCTTAAATGCTTCTCATGCTCATCCTATTTCTTGGAATACATAAGAATGTCATTGATGAAGACCACCATAAACTGATCCAAAAAAGGCCTAAAGATACTATTCATTAGATCCATAAAGGTTGTTGGTGCATTAGTTAACCCAAATGGCATCACTAAGAACTCATAATGGCTATATCTTGTTTCAAAATGCCATTTTGGGAACATCAGCTTCCTTCATTTTCAACTGATAATACTCGAATCTAAGATCAATCTTAGGGAAGACACCTGCCCCTCTGAGCTAATTAAGCAAATTATTAATTTGCGGTAAAGGATGCTTGTTCTTGATGGTGACCTTGTTTAACTATCTATAGTCAACATAAAGCCTCAAAAAACCATCCTTCTTCTTAACAAACAAGACTAATGCTCCCCATGTGACAAACTCAATCTGATAAAACCCTTATTTAGAAGCTTTTGCAACTACAACTTTAATTACTTTAACTCTAAAGGAGCAATCTTATATAGAGCTATGGAAATAAGTGCATTCCTTGGCAACACATCTATCACAAACTCAAACTCCTGATCAGGTGGCAAATCGAGTAGTTCTTCTAGAAAAACATCTTTAAACTCTGACACAATCAATATCTAACTTACTTCTATCTCCATCCTTTTGGTGTCAATTACATGAGATAAATAAGCTTAACAACCCTTCCTAATCAACCTTCTCACAATAATAGATGATATCACATTAGATATATTATATGATTTTTCACCCATAACTATCACTTTCAACCCACCTCTTCTTTTTGCAATCCATCACTATATAATACTTAGACAACCAATACATGCCTAAGATTAGATCAAACTCATTAAAAGGCAATTCAATGAGATCGACAAAGAAAGCATATCCTTAAACTGACAATGGATAGCCTCTATACACTTTGTTCACAACTACATGTTGTCCTATTGGGTTGCTAACCAAAATGTCAAGATCAAGGTCTTCTAACTCTAACCCCTAATCTAAAGCTCGTGTAGTGTAGGTATAAGAGTGTGTAAACCCTGAATCTATAAGTGCTAAAGCTAGTAAATCAAAGAGATAAAAAGTACTCGCTATAACATCTGAGGAGTCCATATCCTCTCTGACCCGAATGGCATACTATCTAACTGAAGCTTTGCTCTCTGACTTGTCCTTCTACCTACCCTCAACTCAATCTCTAGTATCCCTTTGATCTCTCCTATAAGAAGAATCTGCAAGATGCCTGGGACAATCCTTTCATATGTGGCCTTTGGAACCACAACCCCAACATACTCCAGTCATAGTCTTCCAATAGGTACCCTGATTTTTCCTATTGCAATGCTCACACTGAGGCCAAAGAGTACTACCACTTGTAAATCTCGAAGCCCCTGATGTCCGAGTCCTCTATAAAGACTGTGCTTTGGATCAATGTCCTAACTTCTAAGTCTATTCTTGTTTAACTCTACTAATACTTGAGCTGATCACTTTTCTATTTCTTATCAGCTTCAAACACTAAGCTTCCCTGGCCCTATTCATAAGATCTCTTCTTTTAATAACTTTCCCTCTTGTCCTTCAATTTGCGTACTAACCCAACTCATTGGCATGCTGCAACTAGAACAAAAAATCTCTAATCTTTAAGGGGAGAATTTAGAGCATAATGTCAAAGTTTAGCCCCATCTTAAATGTCTTGTAGCACTCTTCTTTTGCAGCAACAACTACCTTAGCATACCTATTAAGCCAAGTAAAAACTCTCTCATACTCTCAAACTGCTCTATGCCTCTACCTCAGGTCTATAAACTCTCTCCTCTTCTGATCCAGATAGTGCTCCGTGTATATTTCTTCTTGAACTCATAAAGAAAGAACTCCTAAGTAAAATCTTCTAGTGCCATATGCTTTGTAACGGTCTTTTACCACTTGAGAGCTTCTTCAGACAACATAGATGCAGCACAAGCTATATACTCCTCTTTGGGCATCTCAATTACTGCATACTCCGCAGTATCTTGACCATTCAATACTTAACCTTACTAGATCCTTCCTACTCCTCTCCCTTAAAGAACTCAGCCCCGTTTTTTAATAATCTATCTAGATATATCCTTTGGATAACTTAGGGCTCTTGCTAAACTAGTAGAGATGGTGGAGTAGGTTGTGCAGTAGTAACAGTGGTGATAGCAGCAGTAGTCACTTATCTGACTGACTCTAGCATCACTTCTAACCATGGAGGCTGATCTTGAGGTTTATATGCTGCTTGCCTAACCAAACTTTTGGTACTTTGGCAGTAGCAATAACTTACCCCTCAGATATCGAAGCATAACTGTGAACCTCCTCATCATTTTGCAGTGTATTTCGACTCATGGTTAAATTTATAGGAAAAAGAAAAATAAATTATAAGCCTCATATGCATAATAATGTGATGTATACTTTCTAAATCTTAAGGCACTCTTATGTAACCCATATGTATTAAGGAACGCCTAAATCAGAGCTCTGATACCACTAAATTTGACACCCATTACCCGATCCGATTGTCAAACCCAATAATGAGCGACACGTTTACCAATATCGAATACTCTCTTATAGAAAACTCATAAAGATTAAAATTTTATTACTATATAAAATCATACTTTACTTCTTTAAGGTGGTAAAAGCACGAATAAACAAAAATCAATTTTTAAGGATTACTATAGGAGTTATCATGTCAAAATTTCGATAGCATAATAGCTATACCAAGACACTTTCCCAAATTGTAACCTATAGAAAATCACACTAATCACAATTAATTTTATCATCATCAAGTCCATCTGACCCTCTAATGTCAATCTCAATGGTAGCACTCAATAAGTATGCAATAGGAAGAGATATCATACAAGTCATGCAACTAAAGATAAATTGAAATCGAAGTTCTTATTACTGTCTTTAAACGAGTTACAAAACGACAATATTACATATTCGGCCCAATCCCACATCGCTAAATAAGAGTGCCCATATCTAAAATATGTACGTCACATTACTACACAAAAGAATAAGCAAAATACCAAAAGCCACTCTTGCTCAATCTTTCAAAAAGTGAGGCTTTGACTCTAGTCTGTGTTTCTTTAACCTACACATTGCAAACTTAAACATGATACGCTAAGCAATAGCTTTATGGTGAATCTAACATAATATATGTGTATGATATCATATGATCATACAATAAAGCTGCATTATTTATGAGAGGTTAAACATACTATATAAGCACATTATATATCATGGTATAAACCAATAATCACAAATCATGAAATATCAAAAAGCATAACTCTCATGTTCATAAGATCTCCACATATCATAATTTGTAATCATACATAATATATGAAATACAAGAAAGATCCAATATATATTACTTGAAGCATGAAGCCATTATTTCCCATTTAGGTTTATATTGCCTATACCTATTAGACAACAAAACTAGACTAGATAACGTGGTATAATGCCTATGGACCTGCTATTCACCTGAAGGCCAAGATACTGCCCAAAGGCTCATAATAGTGCCCGAAAGCCAAGACATTGACTGAAGGCTCATAATAATACCCAAAGGCTAAGATATTGCTCAAAGGCTCATAATACTGGCCGAAGGCTCATAATAATATACCCGAAGGCACCTAGCAATTGCTATATAAAGCTCTCTTGTTGATCGATCAACCTCTCCAAAACTAGGTTATCTACAAGTATAAGCATTCTTAATTGTTACTTTTTATGTGAATAAAACAATTAAATGATTTACACATATAATAATTACTCATAATATCAAGATCATACACACTTTATATAGGGTATGCTCCATAGTATAGGAAACACATACTCAATACTCATAAAATGCTCTGAGCATTATAATGGCCATTTTGGCCAAGCCACACATGAGCCTACAACTACTTCATTGAAAACTCATATACACCATCATTTATATATGTATAATAAACATATCAAAATGCAACACATAAGATTATAGCATACATGTTGTGAAGGAATACTTGTTACCATAGGCTTAGCATTTATAACCATTATGCACAAACCAAGTTCAAAGAGTTATTATCATTAAAAAGGCTATATGACCTTCACAAATGACCTTAGGCCATTCAACTAATAAACTAAATATAACTAAACATACTTAGCATAACAACCTCAATAATAACATGTTTATCTCATATACTTTACAAGCCACCATACGTACACTAACAACCATCATCATGCCATTAAACACTCAAATGAAAACTCATTCAAGCACTTATCCATACATACACATCCCTCACACATTTCTGCCATAACATAAAGGCATCATCGTATTTCTTAAGCTTACATATCCACTTTAAACTCATACATATATTATATGAATTATCCATAACCCACAAACTCTCAACACATTAGCATGTGCATATGGCTAATAGCTCAAAATCAAGTAATAACATCCCATAACAAGCTTCCAAAATTTCATATCACATGCAACATCCTCCTAGACCATATCATTCATTCACATAACACACAATTACACATCATCTTAATCCATACATACATCATACACATTAACATATCAATTACTCTTACATTTGTATTAATTACATAATGCCAAAACACCACAAATGCCATTCTAAAACACAATTAAAACACATATTAGGTTTGATTCACATACCAAAAACCTGAAATACACCATTATAAAGCCATTACACCTTCTCTTTTCCTTTTGAGGTCCTCGACTTATCCAACTATATATTTACAATTACAAGCTCATTTTAAAAAATCTATAATAAATCAAATATAGCTCTAAAAAATAAAATAACCATATAAACATGTTCTTAAATACCCTTAGAGTCTAGGAAAAATACCAAAACTAAAAAAAAGACCTAAAATGAAAAAAGGATTACTATTCATTCATACCTTCTATCTTGAAAAACTCTTGATAAAACCATGAAATCAAGCTTTAATCTTTATAAATCCAGTTAATCCCATGTAGAAACAAGGCTTGAAAGTGAGTAATTTGAGTTAGATTGAAGGAGAGGATAGCAAAAATGGTGAATTTCCTCTTCTCAGTAGTGACAACACAAAGAGGAAGAAGAAAAGAAGAGTGGGTTAATGGGAAGAGTTACTTTAACCATTTGTTGACCATTTAAATAGGAAAAGAATGAATGGCCATGATCAAATGATCAATATATCCTATGGCCACCAAAATCTCTTCTTTAAAAACCCCTTTTTAAATGCCATCTTTTTCAATCTAATCTCAAAAATCACTTCCTAAAAATCGAATAAGCCTTTAAAATATCAACATTGACCCTCATAAAAATCCATGATCAAAAAGCTTGAAAAAATTAATAAAAATACAACTTTTTATCATTGCCCAATTTAGTAAAAATACTTTTTGATATTTAAAAATTCCAGTGCCTATGGACTATTTGGAATATTTAAGTATCAGGTTGTACTAATTCCAGAATTTTCTAAGAAAAAATTGAATTATTTTATGATTTAGCTTTACTTGTGGCACTATTTATAGGACACTGTCGTAAAATCTTCTTTTGCATTTTTAACTATCGAAATGACTTTGGATTGGCATCAAATTTTGCCTAAAATTCTCTAATGACTAATAATTCCCATTGGTCAATTTAGTGTGACTCGGGTTGTGAGAAACACTATTCATCCTGAAAGTACTATTCATAAAAGTCAGGATTTTCGGGACGTTACACATTAAGCCATATAAGTTGTGCTTCATAGTATCTTTAAACATAGAGTAACATAGGTTTAAGGTGTAATACAAGTCCTAACACATGAACTAACGTATGAGTTTTTTATGCCAACCATAGTTTGAGAAGTTTGATGTTACTTCTTCCCAATAGAGTTGCCACTATGAGCAATGCAAGCTTGTGCAGGAGTCACCTCTCACTGTAGACCGAGAATCAATAAGATTAGTGCAAGTGTTGTAACCTAAGATAAAGACCAAGTCATTGATCATCAAAGGACTAGGTTCTTGGTGGTACTTATTAATCATATGTCCAGTAATTCATATACATTCTTTGTATTACTCAGTAAAACCATGATCTTTTGATACAATGCTATATTCTTAAGATCTAAGATTCACATCATACACAATAGCAATATAATTGTATCAAATATACGTAAAAATTCATAATAATTCATAATGTGAGGTTTTTATCCATATAAATACTTTTTAATATACATGATAACCCTTATGTAATTGCACCATCGCTTTATATATAATATGGAAAATATGATTGTAACTCAAATATATGAATCTAACAGTGATTATTATGTGAAATCATATAAAGAATAATTGAAATCGTGTTCACGATATTAGCTTTTAAATAACTAAGATATGCAACTAGATTTTATTGGAAAACATGAATTTAAATGCAAGCTATTATATCAAACTACTAAAAACATGATTTTTATGACGAACAGTGAAGATTTTAGCCCTCATAACTTACCAATATTGATGATTCAAGCAAACGAATGATTTCATGATAGAAGAACCCTAAATTTATGAGAAAACTAACAACTCCCACAAACTGAACTAGCATTCTCAAACTAATTCTGAACTCTCTAACTCTTCATAATATTCTGATCTCATGATCTCACAATATTGAAGCTCTCAAGAGCTGATGGAAAGCTCTCAAGAAACTCTTTCTCTTGAAAATTGTACATATTATGTGTTATTGATTATAAAGAGGGAAAGGCTATTTATAGGCTCTAATCTAAATGTTTACATCCTTTTCCAACTCTAAATAGGGTGTTTAGGCCGATTAAAATATTGGTAACATGATTCTAATAGGAAAACATAGTTCTAGAGCACTACTAGTTTAACTAGAATATAACTTAGACCCTTTTATCAAGGTGACAAAACTACCATGTGGATTATAAAGACCATCACATGGTAGTTTCCTTGATTAAGGAAATTATTATGTCATTTTGAGCGAAATGAAGGCCTACTCAGCTCTTTTCCTTAGTTTTCTCTCTTATTTTATTCCTTAAAAACCATTTGTTTGTCCTATGCACATTCCTCACCTATTCTAAACCCATCTTTGACTCTTTCTCACTCAAATAGTAAAATGACCGTTTTACACTTAAAGAGATTTTTCACACTTCTAATATTCTTTTATCACCAAAAGTCAATTCACTTAAGTTATTTATCTAGTTGTTATCATCAAGCATCCTAAAAAATCAAGGACTAAAAAGCCAGTGCTTATAATGTCTATGTAAGTAAGGAAATATAATGCACATTAAAGTTGTATGTGGTGTTTGAGATAAACCATATTATGGTGAAGTGAAGTTTGAGTTTAGAAATATTTTACAAGTGTTTTCCTTTATGCATGAATTTTTGGTAGTGACCTCGGATGGCCATTATACTGCCAGATTTCTATACATAATGAGCCACACATGGTAAATGGTTTTTAGAAAGAAAGAATTTTTCTATGGAAAATAAAACAAAAAAAAATTGGCATGCTTTTCTAAAAACTTTATACATGATATGTAGCATCATGTTACTTAATTCTCCTATAAGATGAGTAAAAAGGTATTGCACACGATTTACATGACTTCATAAAAAATTAAAAATAACATTGCCTATAAATTAAAGGGATTGTACTACTAATTCTTTTCTAATTTTCACTCTTTTTCCAAAATTAATATGATTGTGCTATTAGATGGTGAGAACAAGATGGTTAAAAAAGTAATAGAACTCTCAACCACTT
>CANXYI010713821.1:0-15489 GCA_948208565.1 Hura crepitans
GATGTTCCTATTTCTTTTGTTAATAATATGAATAATTTTGCTTATTTTTGTGATGTCTCATCTAATTGCATCATGCAAAGTGACAATCATGACACGCATAACATGTTTGATATTAATTCAATCAATACTACTTCATTTAATCTCGGTACTAATGAAAATCCTAAAGAGATCTTAATTGCATCTAATGTAACTCCTGAAGAGAGGACCAAATTTGAGAGAATGATAAAAAAATATGAAAAAGTCTTTACCTGGACCTATGAAGACATGCCAGGGGTGGATCAAGAAGTAGCTGAACATGTCATCTATACGTACCCGGAAGCAAAGTAGGTGAAGTAGATATTATAGAGAATGAGACTAAAATGGGCAAAAAAGATAAAAGAAGAGGTACACAGGCAAGTCAAAGTCGAATTTCTAAAAGAAGTATAGTATCCAACATGGCTAGCTAATTTGGTTCCAGTCACCAAGAAGGATGGTAAGGTTCAGATGTTTATAGATTATAGAGATCTAAATAAAGCCTACCCAAAAGATGACTTCCCATTGCTTCATAAAGAAGTGTTAATCAATAGCGCAATAATGTGTAAAATGTATAGTTTCATGGATGGGTATGCCAGTTACAATAAGATTCTAAATAGAATAGCAGACAAGATAAAAACTGTCTTCATCATGAAATAAAAGGGATTTTTTGTTACAAAGTTATGCCTTTCGATTTGAAAAATACTAGGGCTATATACCAGAGGATGGCCACAAAGATTCTTGATGACTTAATTTATAAGGAAGTGGAAGTGTACATCGATGACATGATGATCAAATCCTCAATGAGAGAAGGGCATTTTGAGGCCTTAGAAAAGTTCTTCAAAAGGATAGACAAGTACAACCTACATTTGAATCTAAAAAAGTGTGTCTTCAGTGTAACTTCAAAAAAGCTCCTAAGGCATATTGTGAGTCAAAGAGGAATTCAAGTGGACCCTGATAAAGTCAAAGCAATTAGAGAAATGCTAGTCCTAAAGAAAGAAAAAGAAATAAGGGGATTTTTGGGTAAAATACAATACATTAGCAAGTTTATAGCTAAGCTCACCACCATATGTGAGCTTATTTTCAAACTTCTTAGAAAGAACTAACCAACTAAGTGGAATAATGACTGTCAGAAAGCTTTCAACACAATTAGGGAATATCTACTAAATCCACCAATTTTACAATGGCCAAGGTGTGAAAACCATTGATCCTCTATCTGTCTATTGAAGAAAGTTCAGTTGGGGCTATGATAGCATAGGAAGATGAGATGGGCATTGAATTTGCAATTTACTACTTAAGCAAGAAATTTCTTCCTTATAAGGTCAAGTACATGGAGGTGGCAAAGATTTGCTTAGCAGTAGTGTGGGCCTTAAAGAAATTGAGACACTACTTCCAGTCATATACTGTACAGGCTGTGTCTAAACACAACCCATTAAGGTATCTCTAGACATCACTATTTTTAGTGGGCGGAATGAGTAAATGGCTCCTTTTGGTTCAAGAATTTGACATTCATTACATAACAAGAAAGAACATAAAAAGTTGAGTAGTCATAAAATTCTTGGCCAATCATCCATTAGAAGGTGAGCAGTTGGAGTTCAAATTCCCAAATGAAAACTTAAATGCAATTGTAGACCAAGGATGGTAGATGTACTTTGATGGAGTAATAAACATCAAAAGAGTAGGAATATGAGTGATTTTGTTAACCCCTAAAAGAGAAAAGTTGTCGTTAGCTAAGAAGCTAAGATACAAAGTTACAACTCTTGCCATTCATCCTCAGCTAGCAAGCTCAGTTGTCTCAAGAAGGGCCTATTACCCATTCTTTATATGCATCTGAAGTCCAAAAGTTGCAAATGACCCTAGGTGCGATGTTTGTCTTCAGGGGCAACCGCCTCTATAGCTTATGATAACCAAAAATGAAGGTGATAGATATATCTCCTCCTCTGAAGGATAGTGGTGAGGTCATAATCCTTTGGGTTTCACAAAACTACCTCATGCAACATTCAGGGATGCAAAAGGTAACCTTATAAAGGTCGGCTAATAGAACGTAGCCTAACGAACTATTACGTTGCATGCACAGTAAGCAAATCTAAAGGTTTTTGAAACTTATATCATCGTCTGTTAGAGCACTTAGACACGAAACCCATCACTCAACATTTATGAAATGTCACATAATGGCTCGAGATAGCAAATGCTTTAAGCTATAAGATCCAAGGATATGAGGCAGAGGATCGTCCAACAGACAAAGCTTCTCTTGCAGCCAAACCTAAAAAATAATGATGTTAGGATTGAAAACCTGCGAAGGCATCCTAAGCAAAAGTTAAGCAAAGGGTAAGGTGAAAACCTGTAAAGGTAGTCTATCCTTAAAAATTCTGGAAGGAATGAAAACCTGTAAGGGCTTCCTAGGCAAAAGGTAGACTAGAGAATAAGGCAAAAACCCCTTCCCAAGGCAGTCTATTCTAAAAAAACCTGAAGCAGAAATGGCCTGCCATGAAAAAATTTAGCTTCTTCAAACTGCATAGTGTTTAAACAAAGAATTATTTCAGGCAAGATTAAAGGAAAAGATTTCATCCCTTTCTTCAAGTCATTAATCACGCTGAAGAGCTGATAGTCTCTAGAATGGTCTTAGTTAAAACTATCAGATATTTGGAGAAGAATGTGAATAAGTATTTGCTCACTTGGAGGGATGGAATGTCTGTGCAACTTTCAGCATAGTCCAGCAAAGCATTTAGAGAGATTGGCCCTCTCCGTGGGACCTATCTTATAGCCAAGGAAGGTAATATGCCTAATACATCGACAACCTTATATAGGTAGTCGGGAACACAAGTCGGACAGCTAGGTAGTGTGTCAAAAGAATAAAACACACCCAAAATTGCAGTAACTTCCTCAGATAGGGACCACAACTTTTGATGAGAAAATTAAAAGGCATAGAATTATGGGTCCCAAAATCAAGTTATTCCCTTGAGAAAAGTGACTCTTCGAAGAAATTTTAGCCTGTTGAAGGGAGCTAAGGTCAGGACTCCCAATGTAAAAGGGAGATTAAGAATTTTATGAAGCTTTTTGAGAAATTTGTCACTCATTATTGCAAAAATGAAGAAACAACTCCAGTGGCACGAGGACCTATGCATGCATTAGGGTATTTATAGCTTTTAAAGGTGAAAAGGGAGCACTATGGGCAAAAATAGGCATTTTCAGCCAGAAAATGGGCATTTTCTGGTTGAAAATGGCCATTTTGAGTTAGAAAACAGGCATTTTAGGTTTGGCCCAAAAAAGACATTTTCAGGCCTCAAAGAAAATAGGCATTTTTTACCAAGAAAGAGGTCATTTTCATGGCCCAAAATGAATGTTTAGGTGGGGCAAAAACAACCATTTTTCAAACAGTATAAAAGTTGTATTTTTTTTTATTTTTTACAATTTTCATACATTTTGACTTTTCTTTCACCTAAGCACTATATAAGTATACATGTGTAACCATGCTGCCATGCTAACAAAGCCATCCATATTGCTAACCTATGCCAAAACATGTGGCTGTACTGGGTTGGCTTATTGACGAGGAGATGGAGCAGAATAGGTGACTGGCCACCGTCACTCAGATCAGGAGTTGATACATGTGCACCTAAACATTGCGAGGCCTAGGCACCTTAAACCGAGTTAATCAGCTGCTCACCTAGGTGGGGTGGTGAGAGTTCTACCTATTATGGTACGCCACTTACTTGGCAATCACTCTAGAGTTCTTTAGCACCTTCTGATTTTGGCAGGCCCGATTGGATGACACCTCTGCTATTCACTTCGGTATGTTAAGGAACAAGTTCAATGTCTCTTTTTTGTAATTCATAGAGCCATTACAACTGCCCACAGATGGGGAGATAGAGGTCCCAAAGAGCTTAGATGAGCACTAGGGGTCTATTGGTTGGCTTGGCACCATCTACAATGCTAGCTGGACTAAGGCATCCACCATACAAGATCTAGTTCATCAATACTTACACAAGATATCAGCTCTCAGCTACCTTAAATGCGTTAGCAGCTTCGGTTAGTTTAATCGAACTAAGTTATATGGCCTCAGGGCTATAGAGCATGATGTCAGGTTCAACTTGATTTAGACCATCCTGAAGCATCTACACTGTGCTAGCCGATCCCTAGGAAAAGGGATCATCATTGGAGGAGTTGTCACTGCCCTATTGCTTAGGCTAGCATCCTAAAGCAACATTTGGTGAGTCTCTTCAGCAATAGTTATAAGTCAATCGAGACACCCACATCACCATTAGGATCGTGAAGATTCATCCCCAAGCACTAACTAGCTACAAACTACTAACAGAGGCTAAATTACATCAGTAGGCGGGGGATCGGCTAGGCAGAGATGTCTAGTTTGCATTAGACCTTGAAGAGCTCCTGGGGATCGACTTAACTCCTAAAAGGCCAGTTTAAAGGCTACAGAGCAATGAGGTAGGTCTGTCTTCTTTAGCACCACCTCAGCCATCGCTTCAGTCTTTTTTCTAGGGCCTGTAGACTTGGATGGTAGAGTAGTTCTAGTGCACTCACACTGACCTGAGCACGAGGATTGAGGAGTCTAAGTGTCAGATCTCCCAGAGGCTGGAGGCAATAGAGGTAAAGCTTTAGACGATGAGAGATCAAAGATAGTTGCTAGCTTCTTAGCCTTTATTTTATTTTATTTTATCTATCTGTACATATTAGTTCATGACACAAAAGTTTTGTACTCAAAAGTGTTCATTTATAAAGTTAACATATTTTGCTCATTACTTTTATCTTTTTTTTGGCAAAACATGGACAGAACAATAAAACAATAAAATACTTGATAAATAATGATAATGAATGAATGAAAAAAAAAGAGAAGAGACACAAAACAAAATAAGGAGATAGATAAACAAATAAATAAAATGATCAAAAAAGAGATAAAAGAACCATAAGGAAAAGGATATAAAATCATAATTATGATATGAATTTAAAAAATGCACTCATACACACAACATGCATCCATGTTGTAATTGACCACTGATGAACTAACGTGTTTTACTTCATCTTTTCTACACAGAGGGTAACCTAAATTTTTTAGGCGACCTTACAAATGTGTCCTTTCAAGAAATTTTTAGGTGCTACATCTCACAGCACTACCTAAACTAAGTCATCTTTGAGTGTAAAGAATCATAGCACTGCCCGAGTTCAAGTGCATTGTCTCACAGCACTGCTTGAACCAAGTCATCTTTAGGTGCAATATTCCATAGCCCTGTCTGAGTTTAGGTGCAATGTCTCACAACACTGCCTGAACTAACCTATCTTTGAGTGCAACGTTTCATAGCACTGCCTGAGTTCAGGTGTAACATCTCGTACCACTGCCTGAACCAACCTATCTTCGAGTGCAACACCTATCTTCGGGTGCAACGTTTCACAATACTGCCTGAGTTTAGGTGCAACATCTCACAACACTGCCTGAACCAAGTCATCATCAGGTGCAACATCTCACAAACCAAGTCATCTTTCAGTGTAGCATCTCATAGCATTACTCGAGTTCAAGTACAATGTCTCATAGCACTGCCTAAACTAACCTATCTTCAGTTGTAATATCTCATAGCACTGCCTGAACCAAATTACCTTCAGGTGTAATGTCTCACAGCACTGCTTGAGTTCAGGTGCAACGTCATACAACACTATCTGAACCAAATTAACTATATGTGTAATGTCCTTAGCACTACCCAGACCTCACTAACTCCAGTCCTAGCAATTCCTATAGAGAGATCACCTCCAAGGTATATGTCTCTCTCCTTTTCAAACTTTAGGTCACCTGACACACTCTGTAGTGACCTCTCTAAAGTTGGGGGCAACTATAGACATTAGGTCTCTAGGGCTCTTAAGTTCGGTTTGCCTAATGATGATGAAAAAGACAAAAATCACAAAAATGGATTTTTTTACATCTGAACTGAAAATCTTAAAAATTTTCCTTAAAAAAAATAAAAAATGGCTGTTTTGATTGTTTTGGCCCAAAACAGGTCGTTTTCACCCAAAACGGGACATTTTCGTACAGGAAATGCCCAAAATAGGCTGCTTCCATGTGGCAAAATGCCCGTTTAGGCCTAGAACGGCCATTTTACTTGTGAAAATGGCTATTTTTTTTTTGCCTCTAGAGTCATGTATAAAAACCAAATGGGTCATTTTGAGCCAAGGTTGGCCATTTGAAGAACAGAGAAAATTTTCTAGAGAGAAAATACATAAAAAGGCAAAAAACTCTTTCTACATCATTTTTTCGAATTTTTTTGAAGATCCAAGCATCGTTTTCAATCAAATTGAGATCTTTCTAAAGGCAAATATACTTGGTGTATTGACTGACCCATTTTTATTCTATTTTTGATTTTTTTCTTTCCATTTTATCCATCTACCAGTTAGATGTGATAAATTACTTGTGCCATATTTTTTGCATTTGTGGGATTATCTATTTTTATTTATTTAATTTCTGTCTATTCTTCTATTTTTGCTTCGCATCCAAAAATACTATTTGTGTCATTTTTGCTGATTTTATTTTTCTTTTTGCATTATCCATCTACTAGTTAAATGTGATAATTTATTTGTATAATATTTTATATTTTTGTGACTGCCTATTTTATTTTATTTCTGTCTGTCCTTCTATTTTTGGTTCATATACAAAAATATTATTTTGGTTGTTTTTGTTGTTTTTATTCTTCTTTTTGCATTATCCATCTACTAGTTAGATGTGATAATTTATTTGTGCAAAATTTTATATTTTTTTGACTGTTTATTTTTATTTAATTTCTATTTGTCTATCTATTTTGGCTTCGCATACTAATATATTATTTTTGTTATTGTGATGTGACTTATTTGATTATTTGGGATCTGAGTGCTATATTTTTGGCTACCTCATTAAATTCTAGTGAAGCAATTTTTTGACACCTATTATTTTTTGCTGTCTATTTTATTCTACATTTTACCCATTTTTCTTCGCTGATTGCTTTTATTATTGCCTATTTCTTTAGATTGTATTTTAGGCATCCCAAAATGTAATTTTATTTTTATTTATTTATTCATTTAGATTGCATTTTAGGTAATTACCTTGTATTTTATTTTTATCGTCGAATTATTTCCTTATATATTCCGTGAATGCCGTAACAATTAGAAAAATAATTTTTTACGTGATTGAAAAAATAATCGAAATATTTTTAATTGGTGTTTTATTAATAAAATGGATTTTTATTTTGCTTAATAAAAGTCATAATAAAGAAAAATTATTTTCTAAAAATTGACATGTGAGAACCAAAGTTCTCAAATTAAATCCATCACCTGATTTTATGTATGATACTTCCAATTTCAACCTTAAAATATTTCGTGAACACCGAATTAGGTAGAAAAATGATTTTGCACGTTAAAAAGATATAATAATCAAAAGCATATTTTTACCCAATAAATTGGCATTTTGCTAATAAAATAAAATTTGATTCTTTTTTAATAAAAGTTGCAACAATAATATCTATTTTCTAAAACCGACATGTGAGAACTAAAGTTCTCAAACTGTTCTTTCAATAAAAGTCACTATAATAAAATCCATTTTCCAAAATGGCATACAAGAACCAAAGTTCTCGAAACAATTAATAGCCCGATTTTATGTATGATTTTTCAATTCCGAGCACCTATTTATTTTTTTGTAAATATATTTTGTAATTTTTTCTATGTGAATGTATAATTTACTTTAAATTGCAAAAAATTGCTTGAGAAAAAGGAATAGTATTATAATTTCAAACTGAATTTCTGTATTAATTTGAGGTATAAATAAGAGTAGGGTTTTGAACCACTCTAGTTTTGGCCCTATAAGGTATTTCCCAACTTGGTCAAGTGGCAACTCCTACCTTATGGTGCCCAACTTACTCCTCCTAGGCTAATAAAAAAGGAGTGGTCCTAGATTCCTTTAGCTACCTTATCGTCTTTCGAGACTCGAGCAGTGAGGCTTAGGTCGAGTCTTCGGTTGTTTTGGTTTGGTCAGCCCAAGGAAAATATAAGGGATGTGAATAGTGTGTATAGATCTATAACTACATAAGTTCTTGCTTGAATACATGCATATTTATTATGTTTCTTAGAAAATGCATTGTGAATTAAACAAAAATATAAAATCTAGACATAATGTTCGAAGGTGAAAATATGATTGCCGTAGTGTTGAGAATATATAAAATAAGCAAGTCTATGGGATTTTTTGTCATTTCCAATCCATTTAACTAAATTTAATTGCAATTTAGTACCTTAACATTAATCTGAATAAAGAGATTAATGAAATAAAGAAGTACCTACTTTTTTTACTCACCATAGGTAAAGACATTCAAAATAAAGCTTTAGTCATAGTCAAACTAGTTAAATTCCATTTATTCTTTTAAAAGATCTATGTTTGATTATCTTTAGCTGATAGTAGCTTTTAGCCGTGTATTTGATATACCTAAGCATTCCTAGCATTACAACTAGGTAGCATACCTTAAGTTAAGTATTGTTCTGTGTAATTCATGGATAAAGCACAATTAATAAAAACACATTTCTTAAACTTATTCAGTTAAAGACATATACATTAGCACTAAAATCTATGGTCTTTAATCAATACCTACCATTATGCAATAAACTACCCTCATATCTATCATATGTTTTACCTATCTTAATTGGTAATAATTTAGGTCTTAAAGAAGGTGTTCAAATGCACATTTACTATAAAATTTTGTTGTATAAAAGGAAATTTGATTGTTCTTACCTTTACATCAGTAAAGGAGGAGTTTTATGGTTAAAGATAACTCTACAAATAAACTAGCTAATTTATCTTATGAAATTTGCTGTACCCAAAAACACAGGAGTCATATACTACCTGACTAACTACTTATGGATACTTACAACTACATTAAGCCATACACTCATCATATTATATACAAATGTCCATATTTGATTCTAATGATAAATTTCCCTTTCTAGAATTCCCTTTACTATTCTACTAACTTCATGACATTCTTATATTGTAACATATAAATTACTTTTATAAAAGTTCAAAATGTTATTCCTAGTACCACTTGTTTATTTTGTCCTTAGCAAGTATGCAGTTAAGGTATTTTATCTTGTAAAAGACCATATTCATACATAATATATGCTTTCCCCTAAATAATTCACAATATAATGCATAACCTACCCTCACATTATCTTGCATGAATAGGATATTCTATCTTTGTTAGCATTAGGTCCTATTACTTGTACGAGGAAGTACTCTTCGAAGACATTTTGTCAGATCACTTAAAGCACTATCCTTACACAAAAAGTATTGTACTTGCTCCTCTTTCTCACTCAGAGAAACTTTCTAGAGATAAAATATCATTAGCACACCTAACCCTCAAGTTCAATTCCTTATAAGATATGTATTTACAAAGGGGTTCATCTACTTCCCTATTTCACACACAAATTTCAAAACATATCCACATATTTGATATAGGTTAACTAGCTCATAATTGTAATATTATCTTCTATGATGTGCTCTTTCTTTTTGCCAATATAAAGCTAGGATCAACTTAAAGATTTAGTCACATATAGTCTAATGTAATTATTCCACAATTCTTAAAAAGAAATTTGACTGGCCCTTTTGAACTATGCTTTGCCCTCCTTCCAATATTTATGGATTCATATATTTCCTATGTGGTTAGCTAACAGTCTACATAATGACTCACTCTAGTTGGTTACAGTTTGTTAAGAATATAAATCATATAATTTAACCATATCCCCTATGATTTTATATTGCCACTACATATTTTTCTGCAAGAATAGTAGTAAACTCATGCTGTAATTCAAGCTCTTATCCCTCCTATTTTGCCTCAATTAGATTTATAGCCATCAATTTAACACCAATTAAAAATATCCTCTACTAATACTTAATGTGCTTGAAATAATAAATAATTATAAAAGGGAAGAGAAAAACCTAGAACTAATACCAGTTGTCCCGTGTTGCCCAACAAGCCATTACTTACTGCTTACGAGTGCTACTATTTGTTGCTACCTCCCTTTCCAAAATATTGCTATCCTCGACCTCACTACTACTCCATAACAACCTCAGGGAATGGCTTCAATGATGAGATTAACTCTCTATCTTATTTTCACACTTGCTATTGGTAGAACGACAATAGTAGTAACAATTGTTATTGTTGCATTAATACTGTCCCTGCATCGGCTGATTCGAGACTACTATTTCCCTATAGTGTTTATCTCTTCTCATTCGAACCCCCTAATTACCCTTTTACATCTAATAAATTTTGGCCCTCTTCTCCCCTATTGCCAGTAGTAACCCTTTGTAATTTCATTTTCAACTTAGCAATTGGCTCTCCCTTTATTCTTGTCATGTTCCCTACAGTTACTCTCACTTTTGTCACACTTCTCTGCCTCTACTCAAATATCCCTCTTTTTGTTTTCTGCTGCCACTACTTATGATAAACCCATACAAAACAATTTCCAATTAAGCCTCCTCTATTTTTTCTTATGACCTATTCAATTCTTCCTTTTTTTTTCTTTTTTTTTCCTTTCTTTACTGCCCTCTCCCTTTTTTTTCTTTTTATTCTCTTTGCCTTCCTAATTATTTTAATTTGTTCTGTTATATTATTACACCAAATTAAAATTCTAGCTTAAAGTAAAAATTTATTCTCATGTAAATCAAATGTCATCCTAAAATACATTATCATACTAAAACCACTGATATTACATACTTAATATGCTAGTATTGTATTTAAGTTCCTAACGATACAACTTTATTTGGGTTAACAAAATTTTATGATGCTCGAGGTGTTACAATCCTCCCCGACTTAAGCTATTTCATCCCTAAAATATAGTCTATATTTTTGATATAATACTATAGATGTACCACCCTAAGTGATTGTACCACCTCATTTATATATGGTTCTATTAGTTTGTTGCCATCTAGTTTATTTTTATATGTTTCTATACATATGTAAGTTCTATTTTCTATATTGAGTTCTACTTACTGTATTGCTATTATTAGCAATGGTCTATTCAAAATTTTAGTAGTCATGGGTTGTGTGAAGCTCACTATATCATAATTCATAAGCATTTACGTAAAACTATTGATTCCACTAAAAGTTTAACATTATAAACTGGATTTTTGCCTATTTTTATTCATGTGTTTCTAACACATTATTTTTTTTATCTTATGTTTTATGCATTTTATACCTAGCATTTTCACTCTTTTAATGTTGTTCCTTTTCATTTACTTACTTATGTGAAGTGCCTTGAATCTTAATACAATTGATAAAATGTTTGATTTGTGACCTAAACATACTTACACTAATTATACATAAGTGCAAATACAAACGATCCTAATTCTTGTTACACGGTGATATGCACGGTTAAATGAACATAAACATGTTGTTGATGTATAAGTGCTCAAGAAGGCACATATGCTTAATAAAATGCTAAGAATATGTAAAATGAACAAGTTAATGGAAATTAATGCATTAGTAATATCAAAAGCAGTTTGTTATGTTTAACTATAATTAAATAGCTTGAAAAGGCAAATCCTATTGATAGGCTAGGAGATAAGGGAGCGCAATTTGTATATTGGACTCTAACTATTAGCTATTAAGTTCTAGCATTCCCTTATATATTAATAGGTTTACCTTTAAGTGCCTCAAACCATCTATAGGTATACATATATCTAAGGCTTCTTTTAGAAATCAAAAGGTGTATTGGGATTAAGCTAAAACTTAGTTTTTAACTAAATGTTCAATCTAAGGAAAAGGAGGAGAGATAGAGCTAAAGTGCTTACATACTTAGTTCATGTATTTAACTTATGCTTCATAAATAAACTGCCCAACTAATATGTCTTTGCAAGGCATTCTATTCATGCATGGCACATGCACTAACACATACATTTTAAAATATTTAAAATCATTCACATATACATAAGCTATAGATTTGAAGGCCCTCTTACATCAAACTTTATATCCTAATATAGAATAAATAAATAAGGAATAATTTTCAAGATAACTTAAAAGGAACAACTTAATTATTATTCACCTTGGGTTATGGAATCTTGCTGAGTATCTGAGGATAACCTTCTCCCATAAGTTGATTGTCTTGCCAGAATCATTACTTTTAACTTAATATAGTATGTAAACATATGTGTGACATACACATGCTTTTTAACATGAAATTTAGGATTTTAGGATCATTGACTACTCTTTGATACCACTTTGTAACACCTTACCCTTAGGTCACACCCGAGTAACTAATGGGGAGAGTTATATCCTAAATTAATTTCATGCACTTAGAGGGTTATGCCTCACTTAGAAACTTTAAGGGTTAAGAGTAGCTAGGCTTGATTGATAGCTTGAACACTATAGATAATAGTTTAACTAAATAGAGGGTTAAAGGAAAAATTTTAGCACCATAATAGCTAATCGGATGCCTATTAAAAATTTTCACCTATGTGAGAAACATTTTTGTATACACACTTATCACACTATGACTATGTTAATCATCAAGATATGGCACCCTTATACACTATCAAGGTAATGGGTCAGCCACCCTAAAGTCGAGTCAAAAATAGCTAAACTCTCTTCTTCGGAAGGAAGATTTGTGTAGGGCTACCCTGATGAACTCTGGATCACATGCCCTCAATTACACATATTTGTATATCAACTTAGGAATTTATCTGTCTATCTATTAAACCCTCGATGATTCTCATATTAGATTATTTCACTACTCGACATGTCATACATAAACCATTATATAGTTAGAAAAAGTTTTGTTATATCATGTAATATATATATATATATATATATATATATGTGTGTGTGTGTGTGTGTGTGTGTGTGTGTGTATAATTGATTTTTATGCATTAATGTACATTAAAAGTTGTTAATTAATTGAAATGTTAGATATGCTAGGAATTTTAGATCAGACCATCTTTGGAAGAGTTTACAACCTCAGCATTCTTTGATAACTTGCACATTAGGCCAAAATTAAGCTAGCACTTTTGAAAACATAAAGGTCTTATTTTTAGTAAAATATGTGCATGCTTTTGTCTGACTAGAGTTACTAATTGATAATCACCCCTCACTGGAATCACGTTGTAGTGGTGTATGTATAAATATTCCATGTTATGATAAATGAATCATGCAATTGTCATTCTAGCAATTTGCTCGTATTCTAATTTGTAGCATATCTATTGATTCAGTATATCTCGGTCATACTATAACTTATAGGTCTGGCATCTATAGACTTAAGTACTATTGTGTACATTATAATATAACTTATCTCCTAGTTCTTATTTACTTCATTCATGTCCAGTAGTAATGTTTCTTAAATTTAGCAAGGTAGCATAAATAGAGCCTTGGATAACTTACTCCTAGAGTGATCTTAAGGAAGGGTGAATAGACTAATAGTTGATGAACTAATAATGTTGGTAAGCTGATAAATCAATGACAAGGGTGGGCTTGCCCATTGCCCTCCCACTGTTGAGCTGATAACTAATAAACTGATAATACTGATAAGTTGAGAAACTAGTGACAAGGATGGGCTCACCCTTTGCCCTGCCACTATTGAGTTGATTATTGATAAACTGATAATACTAAAAAGTTGATAAACCAGTGACAAGGATGGGCTCAACCATTGCTCTACCATTATTGAGCTGATAATTGATGAATTGATAAATATCTAATATGCCACTGGTGCCAAGCTGTAACAGTTGTAGATCTACATATTATTCCTCTCTAGCATGCCTAAGCTACCTTAACTTGAACTCTACAAGGTTTACCCATATGCTCTAAATCTTTAAATTAAATTAATTGAGTCGTAGCTATGCTGAGGAATATTATAATGTTTTTATTCTTTATTTGTTGTTAAGTACCTTATTTAGCTTATTACATCTGATGCAATATTGTTTATATAATTGGTAACACTAGTATTGAGTAGATTATGAGAGAGTCTAGTCCATAATAATCTTTCTTAGTTTTTAAGACTGAATTCATCTATTTTTATCAGTCTATAATATATTCTTATATCTCCACTTTTCCATTATGAGATAATCTATCTGTTCTGAGATGATGGACAATGAACTTAAGAATATGCAACTGAATATCTAAGACTTCCATAATGTTATTCACTACTATAAAAAGGTGCCTTAATTGATCTTTTAACTTGTGCAAAGAATGATCTAAGGTCCTAGAACATGCTATGTTGCTAATGCAAAAGCATTAGCATTTATAGATATGTAACTAAATAAGTTCTTGCATGAGTACATACATATTTATTATGTTTCCTTCAAAATGCATCATGAATTAAACATAAGTATAAAATCTAGACATAATGTTCAAAAGTGCTAATATGATTGCTGTAGTGTTGAGAATATATAAAATAAGTTAATCTGTGGGTTTTCTCACCATTTCCAACCATTTAGCTAAATTTAATTGCAATTTAGTACCTTAACAATAATTTGAATAAGGATATTAGGGAAATAAAGGACTACCTACTTTTTTTTTTTACTCACCATAGGTAAATACCTTCAAAATAAAGCTTTAGTCATAGTCAGACTAATTGAATTCTGTTTGTTCTTTTGAAAGATCATTGTTCAGTTATCTTTAGTTGAGAGTAGCTTTTAGCCATGTATTTGATATACCTAAGCATTCCTAGTATTACATACCACTGGGTATCATACCTTTAGTTAAGTACAGTTTTATGTACTGCATGTATGAAGCATAATCAATACAAGCACATTTCTTAAACTTAGTCAGTTAAAGATGTATATATTAGCACTATAATGTATAGTCTTCAATCAATATCTACCATCATGGAATACACTACCCTCGTATCTATTATACGTTTTACCTGTCTCAATTGATAATCATTTAGGTCCTAAAGAAGGTGTACAATTATGCATTTACTATAAAATTTCATTGTATATAATGAAATTTAATTCCTCTTACCATATTATAAGTAAAGGAGGAGTCTTGTGGTTAAAGATAACTTTACAAATAAATGAGCTAATTTATCTTATGAAATTTACTGCACCTAAAAACATATGAGTCTTATACTACCTGACTAACTGCTTATAGATACTTACAGCTACATTAATCCATACACTCATCGTATTATGTACACATGCCCATATTTAATTCTAATGCTAAATTTATCCTTCTATAATTCCTTAAACTATTCCACTAACTTTAGGATATTCTTATATTGTAACACATAAATTACTTTTGTAGAAGTTTAAAATGTTATTCCTGATGCCATATGTTTATTCTATCCTTAGCAATAATGCAATCAAGGTATTTTATCCTATAAAATACCATATTCATACATAATATATGCTTTCCCCTAAACAATTCACTATACAATGTGAAGAGGAAATATGTATTTTACTAGGGACAAGAGCAGTTTAGTTTTTTAGTAGTCACCACCTGGCCTCTACACCAGGACCTCTGATCTTCTATACTA
>CANXYI010713825.1:0-15153 GCA_948208565.1 Hura crepitans
CTAGAGATGTTGCACCTAAAGTCAATTTTTTTCCTTTAGACATTGCATCTAAAATTGACTTGGTTCAGGCAGTGTTGGAAATATTGTACCTAAAGCTAATGGGATATAGGCAGTGCTAAAGACATTACACTTGAAGTTGATTTTTTCTTTTAGATAGTGCTAGAGACATTGCATTTGAAATTAACTTGGTTCAGGCAGTGCTAAAGACATTACACTTAAAGTTGATGGAATTCGAGCAATGTTGGAGATGTTGCACCTGAAGTTGATTTTCTCCTTCAGACAGTGCTGGAGACATTGTATCTAAAGTTGACTTAGATTTTGGTAGTGCTAAAGATGTTACACCCGAAGTTAATGTGATTTGTTTGAATGAATTTCTCATTTTTGTTAGCTACATGCCACTATCCTTGCCTTTTGCGACTAAGCAAATGGTGATGCACTATTGTTGGCTCATTATTTGTGATGTTGCATAAAAAAATTCAGCTTACCCCCTATGAAGAAAAAAGAGGTGAAATGTGTTAGTCATTAGAGTTCATTTATAGCATGTAAGCATGTTATGTGTGAGTGATTTTTCTTTCTTTCTTTCTTTCTTTCTATATTATTTTATTTTTTATGCCTTAGTTATTAATTTATCATTATTTTTTTAGTAGAATAATAAAGGAAAACTTAAAAGTAAAAATGACAATATCATGAACAATCTACTTTTTTAAAAATAATTTTTATTGTCCTAATGCTATTTGTACAATGACATAAAAAATAAATAAATAAAGAGATATAAGGAGTTTTGAAGCTCGAGCAGATGTCTTAAGGTGTGAAGTGACTGAATTTGAGTTTTAAGAGAACTGAGTCCATTGATAAACTCTTTGTAGGTATCCTTGATTCTTATGCCCAATCATATCCCCTTAAACTTTCTTACTACTACAGACATTGCTCTACAAATTCTTTGTGCCACCATCACTAGCTCAACCATTGTATGGCTACTCATTGATTTTCTTCATTTCACTAAGCCTAAGTATTTTGTTTTGTGGATGAAGGTGATAGCAGAGAGGCGCTTAAAGTGCTCAGCTTCCTCATAGTTAAGCCAGTTGAAAGCTACCACGTGTTTAAGCTTGGGGTAGTGTCTAGGCTTGCTCTATTGGCATCTAAATGTCATTTCTAGCTTGAGAGTTGATCACTTTAACTAAAGAGCAAATCTATTTTAGGCTTCTGGCCAATCAATGTGAGTATAGTCCTGAATGTATTTCTTCCGTAATCTACTCTGCTTCCTTTTCATCTAAACAACATACTTTTGCCTTTGTGTGCCATTAGATTTAGAGGGTTACTTCCAAGAGGCAATTCATTTTGATATGGAGCAAAAGCATATGCTTGCTATATGTATGTTTAATGCATCTTCGAGTATAAATGCTTATACAAATACAAATATCTATAATATGTATGTATGCCTAAGATAAAAATTGAATGCATGAGTTGGATATGAGTATCTAATGCATGGAAAGATGAGTATGTCGATAGGTATGCCTAATTCTATAGAGAATGAATGAATGATAGGCCCTTATATATGTATGCATGTATGTATAAGCCTAATACATATGTGAATGTACATGTTTGCAACCATGAATCCTGCTTTTATGTAGTGTATATGCATGTATGTGTTCCTTATACTATGTAAACATATTTGTGATGCACCTGAGATGAGCCTAATTCCTTCACAAGTAATGTATGGCTAATATATTAATGGCATAAGTAAAATGTACATGCATGAGCTGGTGATGATAAAATGTTTATACATATATAGACTAACACTAATGTATAAATGTATGAATGAAGATGATGAAAAGTGCATGTTTGTGTATGTCTCACATCAAATAATGAATAAATGATGCATATGTCAAATGCACTTATCCGATATGCTAAATAAAGACATACAAATGATGAATGCGTTAGGCCTCTCTTGATGAATGTGTTTACAAATGCATTTTCAAGCACAAAATATTTTCTTTGAGATCAGTTTTTCCTTAGGCTCATCATAGGAAAGAATTGGGTTTTGATTATCTTTGGGGAAGGTGTCCATTTTCATTTAAAAGTAAATCAAAGTTCTTCTCTAGAGTGGTGTAAGATTTTATGGTTGCCAAGAATAAAGGTGGACATTTTGTCATTGATTAATGATTCCCCCACTTCCCTATAAATTGTCAAAACTCTTCTTTTTTGTTTTTTTTTTTTTGGCCTTTTCTTTGCCCTAATTTTTGCCTAATGCACTCCCCGAATGAGGTTTTTGCATTAACAGGGTGTGCTCTAATTTTTGCCTAATGTTCCTCCTGAAAGAGGATTTTGTATTTGCAAGGTGTGCCCTAATTTTAGCCTAAAGTTCCTCCCGAATGAAGTTTTCACACTAGCAGGCTGCCTGACTTTTGCCTAATGTGCCTTCCTAAAGGAAGGTTTTCACACTAGTAGTTTTTTTTACCCAAGACCTTTTATAAAAATTTTACACTGTGATGGTCGATCTCTAAATACTGTACTTTTACCAGTATAGTCTTTTCTTGTTGAAGATCAATCCAGTGGCCATTGTCATGAATGTTAGCTATTCAGTGGAAGGAAATTTAGATTAATTCTGATGGTGTGATAGATAACAAGGTACCAGGGTAATAAAAAGGAATTTTTGGTTGTTTTGTATGATGTAGCTTGCCATTTTTTAGTATATGTGCATGAAAGATAATTACCACAAAAACATTCAATGCAATTAAACTTGGTTCACTTAATTTCAACATCTAAACATCTTGGACCTCATTATAATAAACTCCTATTATCAACCTACCACTAGGATTTTTAGGGTTGAATATTTTCTCTCAATTCCTCTAACTTTTGGTTAGGCTATTTCAAAAGGTTTTTGACCTAGCAAGGATTATTATTTTCATTTTATTTTTTCCCTTTCTTTTTCTTCTTTTTTTAAGGTGTCTACCCTGTTGATGAATGGGATTACTGAGCTTGATACAACCTTGATGCAATTAGAGATGACTTAACTTGGCATGAGTTTTTGCTTAAGACTCTTCACTTTTATGGGTAACGCCATCTTTTCTCAATTATGAAACTAAAGGATTCTTAACCTTGTAGCATTTACAAGGGACTATTCGGGGAGCTAGGCCCTTTTTGTGCAATCAAAATTTTATAAAAGAGAAAACAACAAGTTTAAGGCCGCCCTTTTTTATTGGTACTCAAGGTAGGAAATGATTTTTTCTAAGACACCTTATTTTTTAAGAAAGCAAAGAATGGCATTAGGCCCAACATTTGTGTGAAAAGGAGTTTTGAAGGCTAAGCTTGTATTACTTTGTGATGATTTTGATTGCTTACATCCAGAGTCTAGCCTAAGAAAATGATAGATTGCTTTCAGTGAACTTCATATGTGCCTATAGGGTTAGCTAATCCCAGGGTTTATTTGGTTATAAAGGTTAATTGGAAGTCGATATAAAGCAGTATTATGGAAGATCATGGGTGATAAGAGCAAAAGGGTACTTATCTCTATTGAAGTATCAAATTCCTTGGATCTTTTAGGCTAGGATTTGCTGATTAAGTTGAAATTTTAGTGCCATAGGCACAGCTTGTTTGTAGTCTTTTCTTTTAATCTTTTGAACCTAAAAGTTTCCTTAATTTAGTAGTCCAACATGGGATAGTCTCCTCTTTTTTTGTTATTATTATTTTTTTCTTCTTCTTTTTCTCTCTCTTTTTTTTCTAATCAAGAGTTATAGGAAATGTATCCAAGATACTTACATATGCCAAGATTAAACAAACTAGTTATAATTGAATTAATGTCACATATGCAATGATTATCAATATGCATGCTATCGTATGGTAAAACATCATACGAAAGAGATAAAAGTAGGAATATTTTATTGAAAATATAAAAGGTGAAATTCTAAAAACACAAAAGAAAAGTCCGAGTATGAGCTTGAAACTTTATCATGATTAAAAAACTGGTGGGTGAGGTTCACTCTTCCTTGGTGAGTTCCTAAATAGCAGCATGAAGAGTCTAGCATTCATCTATGTGATGACCTGTATGTTGGTGATATTCATAAGGCTTGACTTGTTTTAACTTTTAACTGGTCGAAACGGGAGTGGTTACAAATTTCCTTCTAGTACCAATCTCTTAAAATGCCATGACAAGGGTATAACCAAGTTGAGGTGGCCTTCATTATTAATCGTAGTAAAGTGAGACCTTTTCTTACTTAAATACTCCTTCTTCATTTTATGGCTTTTAAGAAAATGAGCATCAAGTACTGCATCAATTATGGCATGATTGACAACTTGTAATACTTCTTGCTTAAAAACTGTGAGAGCCTTAAAGAACTTTTTAAGTGTCAAAGAATCATCTTAATCTTGTTTTTTTACCTTAAAAGCATTTCTAGCCAATGCCACTAAGGTAATTGCTAGCATTTCTTATCTAAAGTGATCCAATGCAATGATTAAATCCTTTTGAGACATAGAGGCATCTTAATCATTAGCCATAGTTAAGGGTAAAAGTGAGATGTTCCTTTGGATGGGGAGGTAGTGGTGTGTTAGTTAGTAAGTCCGAGAAAAGAATGATCTACAAAAGACATGCACACAAATAGTTAGCATGATGCATGATTTCTAACTTATGAGTTTATGATACATCATCCAACCAGTATAATGCATGAATATATGCTTAAGTATATGCTATGTATGCCTAATTGTTTATATACATTATGCATAATGTAATGCACATTTAATAATGCATGTGTGATAATGCATAACTTCTTACAATATTTATGTCTACAGTATTACATGATGCACGTTGTGCATAAAAAGAAATGAATAAATGTGATGCATGTTCATGCCTGATTAACCCAAAATATGATGTATATGCTATTGATGTATGTATATATGTGCATGATTGACTACTATAATGTAAATGTATATAGATGGTGGATGATTTTTAAGTGCATAAGCATGAAATGAGTGTGATTTAATAAAGTTCTTTAAGATGTAATGTATGTATGTAACTCGATATGCAATGCATGTAACATACCTAATGCCAAAATATGTATAAAGGCCTACTTGATGCATGCATGGATGCATACATGAGTAAAATGCATGGACGAGGAGTTAATAGGTCTAAAGATATATATATGTAACTCCTACATGAAAAGGGTTTATATATAGTAGTTGTACAAACAATTAATGCAATGCATGGTTGTTATACAAATAGTGCAGATAAAATGAAATTTTATCATAATGAATGACGATTGCATAGTGGTGTGAAGGACCTATAGATGCAACCTTAAAATGCATGAAATGAAGATGCATGACAACTTATGCATAATGATGTCAAGAATTATGCAGTGTTATGGAATGTATATATACATGATTTACTAGATGGGAATATATGAGATAGATTTTTATATGGTGTGACGTATGATGGATACAAAATGTACTAAGATGGTGGTCATGTGTGATAAGTGCATGACATGATAAGATGCTAAGTGTATGCATGTATAGATGATCTCTTATGATGGATGATGTATGCTATCATAACATTACTATACATGGACTAGCATGATGCATGTATATATAAAATGAGCCATAATGTATGATAGACACTATATGTATGTTTGAATTTACTAGTGACTAATATGACGCATGTCAAAATATGTTATATCTATATCCAAAGGCTATGCATACTTAATAGATGCATGAGCGAACCTATGAAAATCTATTTGGCATATGTTGATGCATATATGGATGGCATTAGTATGGAGCTATATGCTATGTATGGGCAAAAGGTTACTTATATATGTATGTATATGTACATGTGTGAAAATTGGTATGGTAATACATTGGTGAAAATGATAGGTTTTCACAATGATGTGGGTTTACAATATTATATATATGTATATGAAAATAAGAAAAATATATATTAGTGAATAAAAAGTTAAACACAAGAAAAAAAAGCTTCCAATCTTATCACTTCTCACACATGAGGTCATGTGTCCTTTCCTAAGAGGGATTACCTATGAGACATCAATAGGTTCGAATAATGAACAACGAATAGGTGAACATTATTTCTCTTATATTTAAAAGAGCACATGCAAGATATTTGGCCCATATATGTTGTATATGTTTAATCAAGCCAAAATGCAAGGTCTAGCCCATTCCAATTAGAAAAGGCCTAATAGGTTCTATAGCATTTTGGGATGATTAAGCCATATTTCACATATATTAGCCCGCATAGCACATAATGCATCATTAACTAGGGTACCTAAGGGAAGTTACTATTAATCATTACATAGCCTCATGGTTAGGTCAAGCAAGTTATGGTCATCCAAGTATAGTCCTTCCACAATGGGTCTATCTCATCGTAAGCATACGACCGATTGGTTCACCATTTCATATACCTTATAGGTATAAGGCTTAGATTTGATGCCACCTCTAACAATCTTCCAATTTGAGTGAAATTGGGTTCATGCTTTAAAATGACATTAGGGTAAAATGGGGATGCTTAACTTATTCTAAGGCTCTAGCATGTAATGCAGTTTCGAAAAAGGATAATATTGTAAATTTAAAACATGAAGTTCTACATTAATTTAAGGTACTTTTAGAGCATGGTCTCATGGTGTCCCTAACAGAGTCACCACTATTTACCTCCCTTCCTTTTTTAGGCCGATGAAATCGAAACAATCGTAGACTCAATATAAATCTAACTCCTTAAGTCCTAAGAGATGAGAAGGAAATTAGAGGAATTCAAAGCCATTCTTATTTGATTAGCCTAGAAAGAGCAAGTTAGGCACCACAAGGTAGGAGTCGCCACCTAATAAAAGTTAGGAAATACCTTGTAGGGCCAAAAATAGAGTGGTTCAAAACCCTACTCTTATTTATACCTCAAGTTAATACAAAATTTTGAATTTAAGTTTATAATATTATCCTTTTTCTCAAGCGGGTTTTACAATTAAAATAAATCACCTATTCACAAAGAAAAATAACAAAATATATTTATAGAAATAAATAAATTGCTTGAAATTAAAAATAGCATACATAAAATCGAGTAATTGATTATCTTGAGAACTTTAGTTCTCACATGTCAATTTTAGAAAATAGATTTTACTATCGTAACTTTTATCAAGGAAAAATAAAAACCATTTGATTTAAAAAATACCAATTAATTAGGTATAAAATGATTTTGATAATTTTTATAATGTGTAAAAATCATTTTCTACCTATTACAACATTCACAGAATATACAGGGAAATAATAAAAATAAATTATATGGTAATTACCTAAAATAAATCAAACCGAATAAAAATAAAACTAAAATTACATTTGAAATATCCTAAAATACAATCTAAATAAATAAAACAAATAAAGAGAATAAGCAAAAGAAAATAAAGAGTAAAATAAAAATAATTGCAATGAAAAGAAATAATAATAAAGGAATGGCAAAGGGCTACTTCATCGATGTTTAATGAAATGATAGAAACAAAGGTTAATCAAGTCCCAATAAATCAAACAACTCACATCACAACAAAATTACAATGTTCGTATGTTAAATAAAATAAAATGATAAAATGAAATAAAATTAAATAAATAATCAAATAAATAGAACAACAATAATGTACAAATAATAAATTATCACATTTACTAGTAGACGGATAAAAGAAAGAGAAAAAAAAATAAATGGAAAAGGAGAAAGGTTGGTTGACCCACCGTGTATAATTGCCTTCAGGAAAAGATCTCGAAAGGGTTGAAAAATTGTGTAGACAACCTTCAGGAAATATGAAAACAATCTTTGGAAAGCATTTTTTAAGCTTTTAGTGCACATATATTGAGAAAAAGTCCTCCTTTTCTTTTGAAAAATTGGCCTTTATTTTTTATGCATAAACTTCGGCAAAAAATGGCTGTTTTGGAGGCAAAAATAGCCGTTTTCCCCTTGTAACAATCATTTTGGTGAAAACGGCCGTTTCAATAGGTGAAATAGCCGTTTTCACCAACAGGTAAGAAACATCAAGATTTTTCTTAAATATTTTACTTCATACTATGGCGGCTTTACCCCCCGTACCCTTTAGCATCAGTGTTGGGCATCAAGCTCAAGCCTATTAGCCCAAGCCTTTAACCCACTGTAGATGCCTATTTTCTCGCATTTTGAGTCACACAATAAGATTTTTCAAGTCAGGCAAAGACTTAAGAGAAAATTTTTTAAAGAAAACTTTGAGATCTTTGAACTGGACATTAACATCCCTATTTATCAGGAATTTCAATTATTTCTTCATCATTAGGCAATCTAAACATGGAATCCCTAAAAACCCAGTGTCTACACTATGCTTATATTGGAGTAGTTTCTTACTTAAGTAATAGACTGCATATTCTACCCCAAACTCTTCTACTTGTACAATAAGAGCCTCGATAGAATTCTTTTCTATTACAAGGTACAAGATTAAGGTTTTCCCTAGTATAAGTGGCTTTAAGACTAGTAGTTTGATCAGGTACTATTTTATGGCTTCAAATTCTTTTTTACCATCGTTATTCTATTCGCACGATTAGTTCTTTTGCGATAGTTTAAATATGGGTTCCCAGATAGATATGAGTATAGCTATGAACCTACTAATATATTATAGCTTTCCTAAGAATCCTTGTACCTCTTTTTCCATCTGAAGGGTAGGCATCTCTAGAATTGCCTTTACTTTGTTAGGGTTTAATTTAATATCATTCCTACTAACCACGAATCCTAATAGCTTTCCTGATGTTACTCTAAAAATGTATTTCTTAGGGTTAAGCCTCATGTTGAACTGGTTTACCCTCTAAAAAAACTTTTCTAAGGCCTTAAAATGTCCTTCTTTATCTATTGATTTAACTATCATATCATCCATATAGACTTTTACCTTTTTATGTATCATGTCATATAAGAGTTTAGTGGCCATTCTTTGATATGTTGCTCCCATATTTTTAACCTGAAAGGCATTACCTCATAATAATACATCCCCTATTTTATTATAAAGGTTATCTTGTATTTGTCTATCACCACATGAGAATCTAGTTGTACCCTGAGAACCCATCTACAAAGGAGTACATGGCTGCTATAGTTGCGCTATCAACTAGTACATCAATATGAGGTAGAAGAAAGTCATCTTTAAGGCATGCATTGTTTAGGTCTTAATAATCAATGCATATCCTTACCCTTCCACCTTTTTTTGGTACAGGGATAATGTTGGGTAACTAAGTAGGAAATACTATTTATTCTATGAATTTTGCTTCTAATAGCTTAATGACTTCTTCCTTAACTTTTTTGGCCCATTATGGTCTCATTCTCTTGAGTTTTTGGTAAACTAACATAATGTCATCATGAGTTAGATTTGCATGTTTAGCCATCTCTCAATCAATGCCAAGCATGTCTTTATAATTCTAGGCAAATATTTTTTCATACTTTTTTAGTAATCTCTCAAAATTTTCCCTCTCCTCTCAAATTTGTACCAATATTAAATTAGTTAGTTTTAATGCAATTAATGTCAAAAATGCTCATGTAATAATCATAGGAATGCATGCTGCCATCAAGAAAAACATTGCACAAATAAACAATCTCATTATTCACTTTATTACTGAGAAAATTGTTCACCTGAAAGAGGTCAAACAAATACAATTCATCAAAAACTAAATTATCATCTAGATTAGGTACATCTTTAGCTATGGTTGGATAGATTTCTTTGATTACTATAAAGTTGGGAAAGATCTCTTCCTCCCATTATTGAACATGCTTTAAGCCTTCTGATTCCCAATCTATTATGTTTGCAAATATCTTGAACTCGAGCTTATAACAACTAACTATCACTATTGGCTCTGAGGTCCCATCATACTTAGTCTTCCTTTACTTCAAAAAGTGATCTCTTAGGCTATTCCCTTTTTACTTATGGTTATCCTCTAAACATGGGTCATACCCTAGTCTTTTAATATTTTTCTAGCTCTTGATATGTAATGGTGCTTTTATCCCATAAAGGTTCTTGCCTAGGCCAACTCCTGGTAAGAAGTTCATTTTTTTCATAATTTTAGACACTATAGGGTCCATGTAATCATTAGATATTCTAACAACATGGAACTCATTAAATGACTGGTTTGCAATGGCAAGAGTAGGCACTGCATGGTTGACTTCTATTTTAATCGTGATTATAATACCTTTATATAAGAACTTAATCATTTGGTGCAAAATTGAAAGGACCCCTTCTAACTTATGGAACCAGGGTCAACCAATTAGTACTAAAAATATGGCTAGGATGTCAATGACTATTAATTTAACCTCATTGACTATAGGCCCCACTTGGACCTTTGTGGTGAATGAGACTTCAGCTTGTCTTCATGTATCATCTTAGGCTTTAATGGTGATGTTAGAGGGTATTAAATCTTCCTTTTTGATACCTAAACCTACTAAGATTTTAACTAGGCACACACATAATGATGAATAATCATTTTTATACCTCAGCATTGATGAAGAGTGGTCGGTTGTGCTCTCTCCCTTCCAATGGTAAGTCCTTATCTGAGAAGGTGATGATTCTAGTTTTCCTAGTTTTTATGACCTAGAGTAGCTCTTTAAGTGTAGTAGTGGCAGATATTGAAAACTATCCCAATGACTCAACTATTTTCTATCTGTAGGACTGTGAGGACATCAATAGGTCCCATATTCTAATGTGGGCCTAGATTTTCTTTAGCTATTTTAGTACCCTATCATCTTCAGCTTCTTTTGCTTTAATCTCTTTTTCTAGGAGGATCCAACCATTTTTCTTAACCTTTACAATCATTTCTCCCTCAACTCGTATTTCCTCTCTTTTACCCTCTTTAAGATCCTCATCAAAAGATACAACCCAAAAGCCTTTTCTCTTTAGAAGCTAACTTTCACTATCACTTTCTTAGAAGCCAGTCATAAGGATGGCTTTACTTGCTCTCACTCCTTCACTTATCTCATGGTCAGATCCATAGAAATCTTTCAACACATATTCTTTAGGCAATCCAGATTTGAGAAGGCATGATGTTTGGGAAGTGGGTTTGACTGGGCCTCTAGATCTAGCATCAGCTTGGTGTTAATTAACTCTTTTATGACTTTTTTAAGGAGCCTGCAATTGTCCATAAGATAGCCTATTCTCTAGTGGTAGGCGCAATAATAGTTGTGCCTATGATTAGAAGGCATAAGGTTGTTATGAGGTTAAGGTTGGAAAGGTTATATGTTGCCTTCTTTGAGTAACTTTCTCAAACACTAGGATAAAAACTTCCTATTATTAGAGAAGTGCTTACTTTGGACAGCATTTATATCTAAAGTCTTAGTGGTACTCCCAGTATTATTGTTAGAATAGTTTGAATTGCCTCTCCTTTTGAATCCCTTATTATAATAGGTTATTTCCAAGTCAATGGCAATATCCTTTAAATTTTCCCAAGTAGTAATGCCTTTGGCTATGAGCCACTATTCATGTAACTATTAGCATTTTGAATGAACATCTGGCTAATATAATTGGGCTAATTACTTATCTTTAGTACCTTAGCCCTCTATCATTCAATGTAATTAGAGAAACTTTCACTAGGTTTTTGTCTTACTAATTCTAGATCTTTTAGACTTACTTCAATGCTGGCATTGTTAGAATATTGTCTACTAAAGGCCCTTACCAATTCAGCCCAATCTTTTTTTGACTCTCCTCTCTTAGTAGTGATACCAATCTAAAGCTTGGCTAGTAAAAGACCAACAAAATAGGCTTACTATTTGTTCTTCTCAAAGGCTAGTGGCTCTCATGGCTACAGCATACTATTTCAAGTGAGCCCTTAGATACGTGGTGCCATCAAACTTGCTTAGGTCTAGCATCTTGAATTTATAAGGCATGGTGCGATCTGGCCTTAAGCTAATGTCATCTAGATCAATGTCATTTCCCAGAGTGATAAGCTAACTCATAGCTTCCATTCTCTCATTTAACTTTTGGATCTAATCATTTTCGATTTGTTCAGGTGAAAGGACCATTTTGTAAGTTTGGCTCCTTCTTTCTAAGCATGCATGCTAGACATGGCATTAGTAAGTGTTGCCATTATCCTTCTTTCCATCTCTCTATTAGCTTCCCTCAGTATGGATTGGGTGACAACTTTATCAACTGACATGGCTCTTCTTTTAGGTGGGATTAGTGCTTGATTGTTAGTTCTTTAAAGGCACTTACCCACTCTCTTCCACTGAGTTGTTAATGAGGGATTAATGATGGCTATAAAATAAAGGGCTAGAATGTGACGCATGATCAATATACTTATAGTGTAAAATGCATGGTATGTATGTGATACTGCATAGACAAACACAAGCAATGAACCTTCCAACCTTATTTCCCCCACACACGTGGTTAAGCCATTCCTTCCCTAGGTAGGGTTACCTAAGTGTCATGTCGAACACCTAGGTTTGATTATGGGCTTAAATTGGGCCTAATGACCTCTCGTATTTAAAGTGTATGCCGAGATGGTGGCCTATAACATTTAATTCTAGTTTGAGATGAAATTAGGTTAGACCCATTCTAGAAAAAAGGCATAATAGGCTTAGCCCCACTTTAAATGAGGTTAAATGTGATAGGCCCGTATATCAATCATAATGCAATCATAAACTCTTAAGGTCATGTAACCTAGGGGATGCTATTAAGCTTAACTATATAGGCTTCATGGTTTGGTCCGAAAAGGCTCATGGATCCCATAAGTGGGGGTCCCTCCTAACAAGTTTTCCCAATCAAGGGTAATAATTATTGGTTTTACATGAGTCATGCAAAGCTAAAAATTAAAAAAAATATGTAAAACCAATCAATGATAATAAGGATCCGAATATATCAAAATGATAGACAATAGAAAAATTAAGCAACATAAAAATTTTACTATTATCTATTATGTAGTGATTCCTTTTCTTTAGCTCACCTTACCAAGTTATTGCAAACCACAATCATCCTTATTGAGAATAGCTCTGAGGTATCCATACAAGAATTAAAGTGATAAATAACTAAATATCTAAGTGCTAGTAAGATATTCAGAAGGGAGAAGAACAAGAACAAGAGAATCCAAAAGTTCACAGGTAGTGTGTGTGAATTTTATGTCTATTTGGTGGCTTCTATGGTGGTTGATTTAACAAAGCTATTTATATAAAATAACCTCTTTAGCTCAAATTTCTAGCCTTAAAATCTAACCAAAATCTCATTCAAGGAGGCCTATAAATTAAACCTCTTTTGTTTATTGCATAAGGCCTAATTTATAGGCCTCTTTGGCATTTTGTCATCAGCAAGTCCATACAGACTCAAAATGATCCTCAATCCATGTCCATGCCAACTATAAAGTGTCATAATAGATATGTCATTTTGGACCTCATATCCAATATGGATGGTTAATCTTACACAACTCAAGAAAAAATGGTTAGTAATACAAATAGTGGTCAGTGAGGACCTAAAAATAGTATAAATAGAACGATAACAACATGTACAATAAATGTACATGTAGATATGAATGATTATGGTATATGCTTTAGGTAACTATTATCAATGAGAGGATGAATGATTAATCATGGAAAGGAGAACAAAATTTTATAATAACTAAACTCATACGGACCATATTTCAATACATATGTCCATACAGATTGCACTCTATATGAAAAGGAGTTCATGCGGATTTGTATATGAAACACATATTCTCAAAAATATGTATGCCCATATGAACTACACTACTCATGAAAGGGAGCCCATGCAAACCATTGATTCTAAAATATCGATGACATGCATATTAAGGAATAAAATGATTATAAGATATTTAAAAAGCATAAATGTAAATTTGTAATGTGCAATAGAATGTGTTAAAACATGGTATAGAAGATAAACATAAAACTATTATCAAACATTAGTTCATACGGAGCTCATATCATATACATATTCAAATAATAGGTCTGTGTAAAACTTAGAATTCATTAAAATAAGTCCATGAAAATTTAGATGTTAGTCCCTTGAAAGTAAGTAAGGTTACAATTTTAATGAATGATTAAAATATGATGAAAATATTTTTAAAATGCCAACCTACTCTTATAATCGATATGGGGATTACATAAAATCACCTTACTTGTCAATTAATCCTAAGAGATTCTTGGTTAAAGGAGAGACATGAACAAAGTGAATGAATGAAGATGAAGAATGAAAGAAGCCTCAATTCTTACCTTGTAATTAGCACCAAGCAATAAGAAAAATGTTAGGTTTTGAAAAATTAATTATTTTAATAAGGGTTTAAGACTAGTAGAGTGAATCTTGCTTTAGAGTCTTCACCTTAAACTCTCAAAATTTTGTGTCTTAATTCATAATTCTTGTTCTCCTCTTGGAAGGGGCATTTATAAGGTTTCTAGCATGTCCTCCCATTTAGAAGGAAGAGAGTTCTAATAAGATTAGAAATCAGAGTCCAATTAGGAAGACTAAATTTCTAAAATCTTTTAGTCGAAAGGTTTATGTAGGCCATAGTTCGAGGTTCATAGGTCTATGTAGACATTGGCTTTTGATAGGTTTAATTAGGCTATAGCCCATGGGCCTTTCAAATTTGACTGGATCAATGATAGTCCATACGGACCATGTGGCATCAAGTTCATGTAGAATTACACTATGATGGTCTGTACAGACTATAGTCTTAGGTTTTTTGCCTTATTGCTTGAGCCTATCTCTAGTATCATCATAGGCCTAAAAAGTAGGGAATCTACACCCATGTATATAAAATAATGATAGATGATTAAATATAACAATAAAATAGACCTGTGTATATAGATTTTATCATATAATGAGATTATAGACTCAGACTTAGGAAAGATTTATGAGCAAAACCCATAGCTGATAAACTTTAAATAGATTAATCAAACATTATCAAATGAAAATACTTAAGACATGCTTAGGTAGTATTATATCATTATTTTATATGCTCTCTATATGTAGACATGGATATATAAGTCTTCACATGAATGGTTTACTATAATGAATGTAATTATTATACTCATGATTCATGCCTAAATGCTTGCTTTTATTTGTTTATGTGTGTGTGTATGTATGTATGTATACATACATACATACAAATATAAATACATATATATATATATATATGTATGTATGTATGTATGTATATATGTATGTAATTCATTGATTACCTCAC
>CANXYI010713864.1:0-20128 GCA_948208565.1 Hura crepitans
GTGGTGACACGTGTCACCCAAGTGCCCTAAAATCTCAATTTTTCTCAAGAACTTTGGGAAATCTTAAAAATTCACTCAAACCTTAAAAAATTATTGCATCAATTTTAAAAATCCTTAATTAGGCTTATTTAGAGTCTTATAAAATCTCAGGTTAAAATTCCTTCGACAAGAAGTTAATCAATTTCTTGATTTGCATGAAAATCTCAAAATTAAGGAAAAATAGCAATTGACCTCAAAAATTAAAAAAATTATTCACTAATGGCCTTAGGGGAATTTTTTACCTTTAGGGTATGGTATTTTTAGATCTTTTCGAGCATATCCCGAGTCATTCCCAACCTAAGTCTATCTGAGCCTATAGACTACTAGATTTTGGCCTAAAATAATTTATTAGTTCTATTAAAGTTTTAAATTATGTCATTTTTATTATTTTCAAGACCTTTAAAGTTTCATGACTATACACCTTGGCTCAAGCGTTATGAAGGTGACTCAGCACTCCGAGCACACTTTTCAAGCCTTGAAGGTACTGTTCATAGAGTCTCGACTTATAGGCATTACAACACTTCACTGGTACCTCTACTAAGTCTCTATGGTTTCTTATTTGGGGCGAGTTGGTAGCACTGACTAGGTGAACTAGATAAAGCTCTATAGACTATTGCCTATAGAGAACAACATGTAATTTATCCCATAATAGCTATCCTCAGTAAAGCCATCATGGTTGGCGGAGTCTTCACTACCATCTTGCTGGGCATCGACATTAATGAGTAGTAGGTCGATGCTTTATTATAGCAGCAATTCTAGGTCAATAAGGACACCTATTTCACTATTAAGATTATAAAGCTCAATCACTATTGTCCAATAGGCTACAGGCTGTTTACGATAGAAGAGTTAGATGAGAGAGCAAGCCTACAGCTTGGTGACTTGAATCTTGAGGATATATAATTTACAACGGACCTGGCTAAGCTACTAGATAATGACTTTGGTCCTACCAATCCACCTGTATCCACTCAGAGATAAAAACAAGGATAGACAAGGCAAAGTTATCTTTAGTAACACCTCTAAAGGCACTTAATGCTCATTATTATGAGGCTTTACTGCAAGCATAGAGGCTCAACTCATAGAGGCACTATACATTGTACAGACAAATTTAGGCATGAAGATCGAGGACACCCAATGGGAGCTCACCACCAGACTCAATTCATTTAAGGCTGAGATCCAGACCCTCTGTTCCTCAAGACAGTAACCCACTCCCTAACACTTTTTCTATCTTTTTATTGCTTTTTTGTATTATTGTATATAGTAACTTTAGGACACTAAAAATTATACTCCTAAAAGTTTATTTATAGAATTATCATTTATGTTATGCACCTTTTCTTTATTATTCTACTACATGTGCAAAAATAAATGGATAAAAAATAAAAAAATGATGATCATCATAATAAAACATAGAAGGAAATATGAATAAGAAAAAGAAGAAAGACAAAAAAAGTATAAGATAAAAAAGAAAGATAAGAAGTAAAATGAAATGTGGCATGAGCACTCACACATAGCATGCGTCACTTCATTAATATAACATCACTAACATAACTTCTACTTTATTGTAGGTAACCAATCCTTTGATGAGTAAATGCTTAATTAGACTATAGAGGGTAAGCTAAAAGCATTTTAGAAAGCTTATTTTGCAACATACAAATGATTAGTTAACCAAGCATCTGGGTCATTTGCTCTATTACAGAGGGCAAAGGAGAAGATGAACAACCAAAGCAAAACTAAAACCAAGACAATCCAAATGCAATAACTAGTTGATCTCTACATAGGAAGCAAACATCTCGTCTTTGCCACTAATGGCCCTCAACTGCTAAAATTAACAAAGTTGATAGAATTCAGACCTATCGACTAAAAGGAAAACTCTTGGTTAAAGCTAAGAGAAGTCACATCCACCAAGCAAGGGGCAAGCTCCCAAATAAAGCCAACTGAAGTTACACTCATTGAGTAAAGGAATCTCTCAGATAAAGTAGACAGAAGTCACACTAACTGAGCATGGGAAGCTCTAGGACAAAGCTAACAGAAGTTGCACCCACCGAGCAGGGGAAAGCCCTAGAATAAAGCTAAAAGAAATCTCACCCATTGAGTAAAGGGAAGCTCTCAAACCTTAATTATCAATCACTAAAAATTACAAATTGAGTCGATAGAAATTGCACACACTGAGTAAGGGGAAACTATTGAATAAAGCTGACATAAGTTATAACCATCGAGTAAAGGGAAGCTCTCGAGCAAAGATGACAAAAGTTAAACCCATTAAGTAGGGGGAACTCTTGTAATGTTCACTAGATTATGAGAAAAGGTCACCCTATAAGTTATGCATCTTTCTCCCTTTTTTGAACTTTGGGTCACCTTACACACTTTTTAATCACCTCCTTAAAGTTGGGGGTAACTGTAGAAACTGAGTTGTGAGGCTCTCGAGTTGGATTGCCTAATGATGAAGAAAGGATAAAGATTATAATAAATAAGAATCTTACATCCAGTTTAAAGTTCTCTTCATAAAATTTTTTGAAATAATGGTTAGCTTTTGGATATAGACTTTTACTTGGCCCGACAAGCTTGTGGTATAACCAAAATTATTGCAAAAAATAAAGGTCTATGGAGGGTCAAGGGCTCAAGCCATATGGAGTCATTAACAAGAAAAATGGTCTTAAAATGTTTTAAAAAGGATTTTTTCTAGTTTTTAAAATTTTTTTCATAGTTTTCTGTTGTTTTGGGGGCAAAATGGTGTTGTTTTGTCAACCAAAATGGCTATTTTGGATTTTCCCAAAATGACCATTTTGATGGCTAAAATGGACATTTCAACTTAAGCAGAAATAGATGTTTTAGCTTATATGAAAACAACCATTTTAGCTTTTGAAATGGCATTGTTTTGGTGTGGTAGAGTTTGAGTTAGATTCTAAAATAGATTATATGAAATGGCCATTTCACACCTCGAGGTTCATTTCTAAAAATCGAATCCCCTGCTAGTCATAGGGTAAGTTTTTTTTTGGTAAGTCTGTATTGAAAAATTAGAAAAAGGTTTTTTAAGCTCTTTTTATTGATTTTAAAGGTTCTTTATTGATTTTTAAAGTTATTTTTCAAAATTATTTTTAATCTTTTCTTTTGATTTAACTAAAGATCAATACTAAAGGTAATTATATGCGGTAGGTCGAGTAATCCTCTTCCTCTTCTTCTTTTTCTTTATTTTTCATTTGTCTACCATTCAGGCATGGTGTTTTTTATTTATTTTTTTTGCCCATTTCCCAGTTAAATGTGGTAAGTTTATTTTTATTTTTTATTAGCTATTTACCAATTAGGTGGGATAATTTATTATCTGTTAATTACTAATATCACGTCTTTTTATTTAATTTCATTCCTTTTTTCATCCATTTACCAGTTAATTGTGATGATTTAATTCATATTTTATTTCTTATTTATTTGTGAATTTTATGTTCTTTCCTTGTTTCTTCCATTGTTTTATTCATACTAACATTGTGTTTTGTTATGCATACGAGTTATTTAATCTTTTTAGGGATTATCTAACTTGTCTATTTCCCTCTTATCAAACGCCCAGTGAAGTTAACCTTTTTATTATTCTTTTCTTTTATTTGTTTTTATTCTTGTTATTTCATTTTTATTTCTTTAATTTTTTTTATCTTTATTTTCTCACTATTTTCCCTTTTGCTTTCTATTGTTTCTTTATTATTTTTTATTAGAATGTATTTTAAGTAATTTTGATGTAATTTTGTTTTATTCGATTAGAATGTATTTTAGGTAATTTCCTTGTAAATTTTATCTTTTTAGGGTAGAATGTATTTTAGGTAATTGTTATGTAATTTTATTTTCACAATTTTACTTCTCTTATATTTCTTTGTATTTTTCATGAATTTTGTAATAAGTAGAAAATGATTTTTACACATTATAAAAAATAACCTAATTGATTTTTATTTAATTAACTGGTATTTTCTAATAAAATGGTTTTTGATTTTTCTTTAATAAAAGTCACAACAATAACTTATTTTCACAAATTGGCATGTAAAAACCAAAGTTTTCAAAGAAAATCAATTTTCCAATTTAATGTATGTTTTCCTTTAATTTCATGTATTTCCTTTTTGTTTGTAAATATGTTCATTTTATTGCTTTTTTACAAGATTGTGTGTTTCATTTTAATTTTAAAACTTGCTTGAGAAAAAAGATAAAATTATGAATTTAATCTAAAATTTTGTATTAACTTGAGGTATAAATAAGAGTAAGGTTCCGAACCATTCTCTGGTTTTAGCTTATAAGGTATTTTCCAACTTTGGTTGGATGGTGACTCTTACCTTGTGGTGCTTAACTCGCTCTTTCTAGGCTAATCAAATAAGAATGGCTTGAGATTTCTCTAATTCCCTTCTTGCCTTTTGAGATTTAAGAAGTGAGATTAAGGTCGAGTCTTTGGTCATTTTAGTTTAACCAGCTTTGGAAATGAGGGAGATGAACAGCTAAACAAGCTCACCACAAGATGTTAGGAGTCGACACTTGGTGCAAATTGAGAATTAATGTCATCGGTGTAAGTGTTCTAACCCAAGATAAGAACCAAGTTGTTGATCTTCAAAGAACTATGTTCATAGTGGTGTTTATTAATTATACATTCAGTGATCCATATGTGCTCTCTATATTACTCAGTAAAATCATGATTTTATAATGCAATGCAATATCCTAAGATCTAAAATTCACATAATACATAAAAGCAATATAATTAAATCAAAATTATGTAAAAAATTCGTAATAATTCATGATATGAAGTTTTCATCAACATAACTATTTCAATATGCACCATAATCCTTATGTAATAGCATCAATACTTATATAGGATGTGTAAAACTTGATAATAACTTAAAAATATGGATCTAATAATGATTCTTATGCAAAATCATATGAATAAAAATTGAAATCACATTCATGATATTAGCTTTCTAATAACCAAGATATGTAATTATATTTTATCAAAAAAGGTGATATTAAATGCTAGCTATATATTAAACTAATGAAAACATGATTTTTATGATGGATAATGCATGCCTTAGCCCTTAGAGCTTAGTAATTATGATGCATTAAGCAAATGAATGAATTGCGACAGAAGAACACTAAAATTATGAGAAAATTCCTTAACAAGCTCATTTGTGCTAAACTAATACTCTTAAAATATCTTTGATGTCTTTAAACTTTCAAGAATATTTTAATTTATAATCTCAAAATAATAATTCTCTTAAAAACTTGATGAAAGCTCTCAAGAAACTCTCTCTCTCTCTCTCTTTAGTATGTTATGTCTCATTGATTGTAAAAAAGGAAAAACTATTTATAGGCTATAATTTAGGGTGTTTAAATCCTTTTTTAACTCTAAAAAAAGGCATACAAGTCTATTAGAACATGCTTGGCATAATTTTAGTAAGAAAGTATTTTTTTTAGAGCTTAACTAGTTTGATTAGAATACAATTTAAACTCTTATCTAGTTTTGGAAAGAACTATTGTGTGGATGACGTAACTACCACATAGGTGGTAAAAAGCAATGCAGGGTAGTTTCCTTGTTTTAGGAAATTATTATGTCATTTTGAGCTCAAGTTATGCCCATTCAACTCTTTTCCATAGTTTTCTCTTTCATATCATTCTGTAAAGACCATTTGTGAGTAATATGCATATTCCCCAGCTATTCAAAACCCATTTTGACTTTTTCTTACTTTAATGGTAAAATGACCTTTTTATCCCCAAAGAGAAGTCCCATTTTTCTAGTGTTCTTTCATCACAAAATGTTAATTTACTTAAATTATTTCTTAGGTTATCATCATCGGGCATATTAAAACTAGGGGACTTAAGAAGCAAGTGCTTATAGTTTTCCCCTTATTTAATGAAATTTGCAAAAACATTTTCATGTAATGCATATTTATTAAAGGTTCTTAATGATGAGAATAAAATTAAGAGAATACTTACTTGAAGATATACCTATCACTAATGTGATACAAACTGGCATTTTTAAGATTGGAATTTTTTGGTTGAGAACTTTGTGTTGGGTTACGGGTTAAGCACCCTTAAATTGGACTGAGCATCATTAACTAGTTTTAGGTTTAGTACTCTATGTTGAACTTTAGGTTGAGCACCCTATGTTGAATCCTAGGTTGAGTGCTTATGATGGATTAAGCATTCTAAATTGATTTCTTGGTTGAGCACCTTATATTGTATTGAGCATCTTGCTATCTAAAAATTAATTAGGTTAGGCATTTGATTTTTGGAATTCGTCTGAATTGTATTTTACTTCTGAGGGATATTTTGTTCATTTTGCATTCTGTTAAAATTCTCTTGATAAGAGCTTAATTATAAAAAAAATGACTGTATAGTACTACAATTGGCATCATTTTGAACCCATATGTTGATTTTGATAATTTTGACTTTTGGGGTATATATAAGTTGAAATTCAAACTTCATTTTCACTTCTCATTTATTTATTCTTTTTATTTCTTTATACTTCTATATTCATACACAATAGTTCAAACACTAGATTTGCCTATCATAGCATATCATGATCCCTTTACGTGCTTTAAACCTCTTTTGAGGCTTTATATTTTTTAGGATGGAGTTAATATTTTATGGGATTTGCTTTCCAATGCCTTCTCATCTGCTTTAGAACATGTAATTCTAATTTTTTCTTTCTTTTTGTATTTGATTGATAAAAACCCAAGGACTTAAGTTAGAAGGACTAGAGTTATAACTTTTAACTTAGATTTTGGATTGATTTGGACAAAAATTTGACTTTAGGTAAGGAATATGAATAGTCAATGTTATTTTTCATGCATTCTTGCATGAAACTATTGTGTACATGTTTGAAATAGTCTCACAAATATTCAAATAGGCACAACAGGTTCATACCTATTGTGTGATGGTTTGTTTTATGAACCTATCATGAAATGGGCAAAATCATCATGTGGATGTTTTATATTACTGCACAATTATTTTGTTCCACTATATGGATATTTTTGTTATTTTCCATTTTTACTCCTAATTTTTGCACTTTTAATCCTATTTTCCTTGTTTTTATATGCTACAATTGATTATAAGAAGGTATTAACCTCTTAAGTGTCATAGCCTTTTATAGAGTCCTCTCAAAATCGATGAAAGATATATTTTAGGGAATAACTTTTGTCAATCTATTTGATCCTTTTCCATGATTTATGAGAAGGGTAGCTTGTGCATGTAAAGAGCTTTAGTGGAGAGATAGTTCAATGAAACACATACTTTTCATCTACCATTTGGCAAGGATATGATTAGTCTGGTTGATTTTGCTGCTATCACTAATATTCTATATAGCAGGCAACCGATTGCTTTTGATGATTTCCTTTTTTATTTTAGCATCCAATGGGATTATATTACCACTCTTGTTGTATTCTGTCCCAAATTAAAAGAAGCTATGGGATTTATTACTCTTCCATAGTAAAACATTGGACCAAATAGCCCTGATTTATTTACTAAGGTCTAGGTTGACTAGATAACTAAAGGTTTGCTTTATTCTTGTATTGCTAGGATATACATTTTTTAACAATACAAAAAGTACAATTAATAGTCCTTTCTTATTAAAGTTGAGATATCTTGATGATATTTTAGCTTGGGATTGGGGAGTCTTAGCCTTAAGAATGTTGTGCATAGGCTTAAATAAGAGTTACAGAGGCATAATAAAGACACAGTAAGGCAGTATGATGGTTTTAAAGGTAAAATTCTTCTATATCTTCTTTTACTGCTTCTATTCTTATTTGATAATACTAACCCACTTCACTTCCTTTATATTTACTATTAGTCTGGGCTTATCAGAGAGGCATCATTCCTCCTTCAACTTGTAAAAGGACGAGGTAGTTGTGTTCGATTCGCCACCTAGCTTTACACGAGGACCTTCTAATCTTTTGCATAAAAAAGGTTCGAAATCAGATTTTATTTATGCCTCGATAATATACCTCTTTTATATTCTAATGTTTATTAATCCTATATCATGCAAGCAAGCATTTAAATATAAACCACCTATATCACATTTTCACATAAGTAAATTGTAATAACTAAAATCATACTTCATAAATAAAGCATAAATGTACAAAATATATATCCATAAAATACGCCATTCATTAATTTGCTTGGTGATAAAATAGGCCACTTGTTAATTTGCTTGGTGACCTAACAATTACTTGTAATTCTATAGGAATTGGTGGTAATTGCCCAATTCTAATATCTTTTTATTATGACTTTTATTAATGAAAATTAAAATCGTCATATTACAAAATATCAAATTAATTATCTAAAAAAATCATCACTATGAGATGTTAATTTGACATGTAAAGCATGTTAATTAAACAACCTATTACAATCCAAAACAAATAAAAGGCTTAAAAGGTATAGAAACAAAACATAATACATAAGACAAATAATATACTTTGCCTTTAATGTCATCACATTTGTGCAAACTATATGAGCCTTTTGAGTTAGTCCATGCGGATGATATGTATTTCTTAAAATATTTCATCTCTACAAAGAACCACAACTTACATACACTAAAATAGAATGGTTAGAAACATAATCAAGGGGTCTATAAGGACCTCATAACACATCATATCTACATGGAATTAATATACATAAGTAACTTATGAATAATCACACTTATTAACATAATGTACATAATTTATTACCATAAACAAACATTAAAATAATTACTGGTTCATATGACATAGTTATTATTTTAGATATAAAGGTCTATATGAACCATATTAAACAAGGTATATAAAATAAAAAGGTCTATGCAAATGTGACTCCTCATGAAAAGAGGTCTGTAAGGACTTATTAAATAATCTAAAACATATTTATATCCATATTAATGATTAGAATAATTAAAACTTAACTAATATTGGCATTAATACACTTATATGACATATAATAATCATAATTATGAATCAAAACAAATATTATTCATTATTAATAATCATTAAATAATGATTAGAATAAGGTATAATTCATACAATATAACAATATCATCACACATAAGTCTATATGCAGACTACAACAAACAACATGCATCAAATAATAAGTCTATACGGATTAGAATCCTTATGAAAAGAGGTTTGCATGGACTACAATTACGAAATAAAATGTCAAATTAAATTTCAAATTGATTAAATATGTAATAAAACACGTATAATTATTACCTACTCTTTAATTAGTATAGGGATTACAAAGAACCAACTCACAAAGCTAGTAAAGCAATAGAGATCATTAATAATTAAAGAAAATGAAAAAGAATGGGATAAAAGTAAAGGCTTCAGATCTTACCTATCGATTAAACTCCCAAAAATAAGACTAAAGATATGTTTGGAAAGAAATAAAGAATTTTAGTAAAGGTTTGGGTTTGTAGAGAAATTCCCATGACATAAATTCTTCAAGTTAATTACTGATGATTGGTGATAATTAGTGGTCTCAAATAGATTAATGAGGGGGCTATTTATAAGGTCCTATGAGGTGTTCCCATTTAACTAAATAGGAAGTGTCATCACATTAGAAATCAGAATCTAAATAGGAATACTAGTATTCTAGAAGCTTTTCAAATTAAGGTCTATATGAACCTTATTTTTAGGAATTAAATCCATATGGACTGTAAGCTAAAAGGTTCAGATAGACCATGGGCTTTAGGCTTAATTCCTCTAGATTGGCTATGGTTAGTTAGTATGGACCTTGGGCTAGTAGGTTTGTATAGACCAACTACCTATAGTATGTGCGAATTGGGTTTCAAGTTTCCTCATCTTATTACATAGGCTTGTCTCTAGCTATTATCATAGGCTTAAAATCTAGGTGCTTACAATTGCCCATACTTTGGTGTATGTTGTGAAATATGTTTATAAGTGCACATCAAAGTACATGACTTATTAACATACCTGTAATTTTGTTGCACACTTTAGCAGTACTACTTTAATTGAGATTGTTGCACACCTTCATAGCCTAAAATTGTTGTACACCTTTGCAGCTTGAAATTGTTGTACACCTTCATGGCTTGTGATGGAATTTTGAGAGTTAAATTGGGACATCTTAACCTTTGATGTGTCGATTGTGGATTGATAGGAAATCAGTATTTTGCTATATGGGTAATGTTTATAGACTATGGAAAAACTATTGATGACTGATGAATGCTAGATGATGTATGTTTTCATGCATAGAAAATGAAATGGTGTGCTTGCATGTTTTCATGGAAGGAAAAAATGATTGATGTGTTTGCATGTTTTCATGCATAAAAAAGGGTTAATGCATGTTTTTATCCATAGAGAATGGGTTAATAAGTTTACATGTTTACATGTATAGAAAAAGTATTAATGAATGATGATTTATGCATGTTTTCATACATAGAAAAAAAAATTAATAAATGGTGCCCGATGCATGTTTTCATACATGGAAAATAAGTATTGATAAATGATGCTTGATGCATGTATTCATGCGTGTGGAAAAGTATTGATTTATGTCAAATGATACATGTTTTTATACATGGAAAACATATTGATGAATAATGGATGATGCATGTTTTTATGCATAAAAAAAGAATTCTAAATAATGTCTGATACTTGTTTTCATGCATGAGAAAAAGGGTTAATGCATGATACATGTTTTCATGCATAGAGAACATATGAGGTGAATAATGCATGCAAAGAATACATGTTAATGACTTACATGCAAGGAAAAGTGGTTAATACATGTTTACATGCATGTAAAAATGTTAACGCATGTTATACATGTTTGTATGCATAGAAAAAAGTAAAGATGTATGTTTGTATACATTGAAAAAGTGACTTATATATATAATTACATGTTTTCATGTAGGGAAAGAGTGGTTAATATATGTTTACATGCATAGTAAAAAGGTTAATGCTTGTTTGCATGCATAAAAAAGATTAATACATACTTGTATTTGTAAAAGAGAATGAAGATGCATGTTTACATGCATTGAAAAAGTGTTGATGACTTATATTTATTGTTTTCAAACAAGGAAAAATGGTTGATGTGTGATGTTTGATGCATGTTTTCATATATGAAAATCATACTAATAAAGGATGCCTATTTTCATGTATGGAAAATTTATTAATGAAGGATAGATGATGTATGTTTTCATGCATAGAAAAAGGTATTAATACATGTTTTCATGCATAGAAAAAAGTATTGATGTATAAAAAAGAGTGCATGTCTTCATGCATGGAAAAAGTATAAACATATATTGGATGATGCATGTATTGATACATACAGAAAAGTATTGATATATGTTTTCATACATAGTACAAAGGTAAAGGCACTAAAAAATGTTGCATGCTTTCATGCATAGGGAAAAAAAGGCATAATTGTGTGTTTGTGACGTGTGTTATATGCCTTAGTGATCATAAAGCTCTTAATTTTATGTACAGTAAGTTGAATGCATATAAGTATGGGTGTTTCCTATATGCATGTTATGTATATATGTATTTGTGAACCATATGCTAGTGTAATGTGTTTGCACACATGAATGGATATGAATGAGTTAATGCATTCTATATGAATGTATGCCTACTAAATACTTGTTTATGCAAATTGAGTGAATATGGATGAACTAATGCTAATGTATGCATACCTAATGAATGAAGGTGATGAATGTGTTGATTTATATTTTTGCACCTAATAATGTGTTGTCATTCATGTTTATACCTAATAAATGTACATATACCTAATGAATAAAGGTGAAGAATATGTTAATGAATGCATGAATAAATAATGAATAAGGTGACACTAATGCATGTGTGTACTTGATTTTTTTTCTAAATGAATGTGCATATGCAGATGTACAACCAAATGTATATCTACCTTGGCTAAATGTAATGCATGAGCTAATGCATATATAAACATAATAGTTTGCTATTAAAATCACCTTTTTCTTAGACTCACTATAAGAAAGACTTGGATTTCATGAAAGTGAAGGCATAGAAAAGTCTATTGGGTTTTTGTGATGAATAGCCTAGGAAAGGAAAATTTTGATAGTGAATGAAGGGTTCTAAGATTTAGGCAAGATTATTTGGGGCTAAGCATTTGAACACATATGGCTAGAGAGTGAGCAATCACATTAATTGAATGATAAACATTTAAATGTAAGGGATTGTACAAAATGGTACCTTTGTTATTAGCTAGTCTGAAGATTTAACGTCTAAATATTATCTCTTGCCCTTTAACTTTTGCTTAAACTACCCTTTATAGGTTTTCCATTTAGCGAGGTAAGCTCTAATTTTTGCTAAGGCTACTTTTTATGAGTTTTCAATCTAGCAAGCTTTTTTTTATTGTTCAACTTATCCATATTTTTGTGCTTGAAACAACTTTATGACTTAGGATTTGTGTTGTCGTGGATCAACTGGTGCATCCCCTAGAGTTCTAGTCATGGCTTTGATATGGCTTGAAGTGGCTTAAATGGATGGAACTTGAGTTTGTATAACTTGAACTGATAGAGCTTTTTGGATTAATTGGTAGCTTTTATAGGTGCTATCCATATGCCTTCTAGTGTCTTGAATACTGATGCTGCATTTGCCAGTTGAATATTATCCTCATGGCTTCTCTAAGTAAAGCATTGATTATATCATTGTTATTAGCTAGTTCGAAGATTTTCTGACTAAATATTTTCTCTTAAGTTTCACTAACTTTAGGCTACGTTCATGTTTTTGATTGATCAACCTAGTGGGATTTATTTATGAATAAGGGCAACCACAGTTGAAGAAGGACATTGGTGGTCAAAATTGATCTATTGGGCTTTTTTTCAAGAATGATAGATTTTTAGGTTTAAACTTTTAGAGCTTTTGATACTTAGATTTTTGAATGAAAAGGCACTAAAGGATTTTAAAGCATTGGATATTTAGAATAGCTTTCATAAGCTTTTTGGCTCAGGTTTCAAGGAAAATTAACTTAAGCTCAAGGTATAAAGTTTTTAGTCAATGTTTTTGGATTTTCATCTTTTTAAAAAAAATAAGCAAGTGAATTGATGGTGTTTGATTAGATGAGCTACCCTTACTTTTTTTTTTTATCTTTTTATTACCTCTCATCTCATTGTTAGGGATATTTCTCATGCACAATAAGGAAAGATCGAATCTTTTCACCATAGAAATGATCTTGGAAGTTATGGAACCTTCTTAAGAAATATTAAATTGCTAGCCATGATATATGTGGATTAGGATGGTTTCTTTTTTTTTTCTTTAACTCACTATCGAGGGTACCATGTTATGTAATAAATGTAAAGATAATGTTCATGAATAAGTAAATTAAAATAATGTATTATTAAATGATTGTCTCCAAAATCGAGATCAAACAAAATTAAAAGGAATCATTCAATCGAAAGTTTTCCTAGTTGCATCAGAGTCCTTGATCTGTGAAGTCTTGAATTTCATGTGAAATGGAGCTAGCATTATATGGCTGAATGTTGGACTCTATACAGGTAAGCCAAAAGTTTGGAAGAGGGTGCCTTTTCTTTTAGAAAATTGAGGAATAGTTGTAAGACCTTGTGTTGCTTGATTTGGGATATCTTTAGAATTTGGTATTGTGCTAATATCTATAAGGTCATGAATAACTTGGCAAAAGGCTTTGCAATTATCCATAAGATGTCTAGTCCTCTAGTGATAGGCATAGTAAGTCATGGCAATAAATTGGTGGAAGTTGAAGTGGAGAATGTTTAGGTATTAATGGTAAAAGAAGGTTCTTTTTTTTCAATTCTTCAAACATTGATGTCAAAGGCTCTTTTAAGTTAGAATACAAAAAAGGTCATTAGGCTTGGTTAGGCCCTAATTTCCTTCATAATTCTTCATGTTTTCCTCTTTTAGATTTTGACAATTAGGTCCTCTTCAATCATGGCCATTCTTCTTGGAGTCTTCAATGCTCCCAGTTGTTGGGTTTCAGGCCCAAGTTTTTCTTAGAGTATGATCTCTACAAACTTTATCATTATCCATTTTAAGGTTGCCATTGCATCATTCATTATGCCTTTAGTCACAAATTGATCTTCACCCTGGGCTTTAAATTTAGTTACCATTTTAAAGTTAGAGGATGTCTAAAGGCTAATAGGTTGAGTCTTTTCCTTTAAAGAGCTTGAATAAATGATTATCTACAATAGATGTATATAAAATCAGTTAATATGATGCATCATTTCTATTTTTAAATTGTATGTGTTATGATTCAAGCATTATGATGTATGAATGTATGGATACATTTCTCAGGTGTGTGTTATGTATGCCTAGTTGATAGTGAGACTCTAACATATGTATGAGAATGTAAGGGGCATGTATGATCCATAATGTGTGCATGATATGCCTAGGCCTAGGTAACATACATGATGTGATACATGTGAATGCATGATTGACTTTTATCATGTAGAAGCATGAGATAGGTGTGATAGATTTATATAAGATGTTAGCCAATATTGTATAATGATACATGATAGATGTGAATACATGATGTTCCTAGACTAAGTTAATAAATAGATGCATGTTACACTTACACTAGGTAAGATGACAGAAGATGTGAACTATTTCTAATGTCATGTGTTGTGTATATGTCTGGTACCATGGTATGTTAGTGTGATGTATGATGGATGCATAATGTACCTATGTTTAGATAAGATGGTATAAGATGCCAAATGTATGCAATATGCATGGTTAAGGTATGGATAAACTTATAAAAGTCTATATGATGGATGATGAATACTTAAGCCTAGGTAGGATGATATAGTATGCATAAGTGTGCAAACTAATGGGGCACATGATTTTGACATAGTTAGTGTATAACTATATGATGTTACTATGTATGGGCTAGAATGGTGCATGTCTAACATTATAGGATACATGTTGTTTATGTGTATGATATTACTACATAGATATATGTTAGTGCATATAAGGACAAATACAAGTAATAAGCCTTCTAACTTGATTACTTCTACATATGTGGTCTTAGCAATATTTCTTATATAGGCTTACCTAAGCATCAATAGGGGATGTATAGGTTCAAATATGGCTAAATTAGGCCTAATGACCTCACATACTGAAAGTATATACAAGAATAATGGCCCATAACATTTAAGTCTTATTTAAGGTGAATTTAGGCTAGACCCATTCAAGATAAAAGGCACAATAGGCCTAGCCTACTTCAAATGAGGTTAAATCTAATAAGCCCATAATAAATTCATTATGTAGTTACATATAGGTCATACAACCTAAGGGAAGTTGCTAAGTTTAACTATACGGGCATCATGGTTTGGTAAAAAAAAGGCTTAAGGCTACTAAAAGTAGGGGTCCCTCTTACTAGATTTTCCCAATTAAGAGTAATAGTGAATGATTAGTTCACCATTTGATATGCCTAAAGGTATGAGGCTTGTGAGTGATAGATATGTTAGCAATCCCCCAAAATTAAGCAAAAATGGGTTTATGATCCACAACACCATATAAGGTAAAAAAGACACAATTTATAAAGTATGAAATGGATGAGAATGCTAAAAATTAAGATATTAAAAGTTGTATTATTTTGGCACTTAGGGATTTAATTCCTATCACTAATGAAGTTGCCATTGCAAAATGACAAGGCAATTGTGTTTGAGTCGCCACCTATCTCTACACTAGCACTTACTAACCTTTTGCCTAAAAAAAAGGTTTAGAATAAGATCTTATTTATGCCTCATAATATACCTTTTTTATATTATAATATTTATTAATCTCATATCATACAAATAATCACTTAAATATAAACCATCCATATCATCTTTGCATACAAGGAAAGTAAGTTGTAATAACTGAAATCATGCATCATAGAAAAAGCATAAATGTGTAAAGTATATATCTATAAAAGTGGTCATTTGTTACTTTGCTTATTGACCTAACAATTAACCTTAGTTCCATAGGAATTGTCCATAATTTTCTAACTTCCACTTCTAGGAGATTGGCCATTATTAAAATACATTTTTATTATGACCTTTTTTAATGAAAATCAAAATTATTTTATTATAAAGTACCAAATTAATTATCTAAAAAAATCATTGTTTTAAGATGTTAATTTGACATATAAAGCAAGTAATTAAACCACCTAATACAATCCAAAACTAATAAAAGACTTAAAAGGTACATAACTAAAACATAACATATAAGACAAATAATTTGTTTTGGCTTTCTAAGTTGGTCCATGCAAATGGCATGTATTTTTTAAAATAAGTCCATTTGGATTTCTGTCTCTATGGAGAACCACAATTTACACACACTCGAACAAAATGGTCAAAAATATAATAAAGGTGCCTATAAAGACCTCATAATCATATACATATGGAATCAATGTACACAAGTAACTTATGAATAATCATTCTTATTAATAGAATATACATAATTCATTACTATAAACAAACATTAATACTATTAATGGTTTACATGAAATAGTTAGTGTATTAAATAAGGTATATAAAACAAAAGGGTTAGTGCAAAGCTGACTCTATGTGAAAAGAGGTCTGAGCAAACTCATCCAATAATCTAAAATAGATTTATATCCATATTAATGATCAAAATATTAAAACTTAACTAATACAATATAATCAGGTTCAATACACTTAGATAACATGCAATAATGATAATTATAAACCAAAAAAATACATTATTCATCACTAATGACAATTAAATAATTATCACAACAACGCATAATTTGTATAACATGTTATTGTTATTGCACATAAGTTTGCACATACTATAGCAAACAACATGCATTAAATAATAGGTATGTACGAACTAGAATCCTCATGAAAGGAGGCCCTTATAGACTTTGATTAAAATATAGAATATCAAACTAAATTTCAAAATGATTAAATCATGTAATAAAATGCACATGATTATTACCTACTCTTATAATTAGCATAAGGTTTACAAAGAACCACCTTACATAGCTAATTAATCAATGGATATCATTGATAATCGAAGAAAACAAAGAATAATGAGATAAAAGTAAAAACCTTAGATCTTACCTATTGATTAAACTCTAATCAACAAGACTAAAGATGTGTTTGGAAAAAAATAAAGAATTTTAATGAAGGTTCAGGTTTGTAGAGAAGCTTCCATGATAGAAATTCTTTAGGTTAATTGTTTTCCATAGGTACTAGTAGGGATTAAAGATTAATGACTAGAGCTCAATAATGCGATCCTCTCTTTTTCGCTTAAAGTATATATATCTCTTAGAGGATTTATCTTTTAGGTGTTAGCAATTGAAGAAGAGAGTCCTCAAGTGGCATAGGTTCCTTGCTTCATATTAGTTCCCCAAGATCCTATCGAGTCTTACCTTAGCACCTTCATGCTTCCCTTTAAGTTAATGGAGCAGGTGAAAGTTGGTAGTCATGTTGGCCCTCATGGATCACTGAGCTAGCTATACTTCATTTGTGAAGGGCTCATTATTAAGGAATATTTATGTACCCTTTTTTTAAATCAGCTCTAATATATATCTTTATAACTTTCACTCCTGTGGTGTTTATATTTCCTATATAACCCATTATAGATAACTGTAGCTTCTTACTCCTTCTGTTCATTAGGAGAGCTCTTTTTCATAATTACAGGTAGGTCATTTTTTATCATTTAGAGTTTTGAGTGATTGGTCCATGAGACCTATCCCTTACTTTAGCTTTTATGACCTTGAGGGAGCCTTATGCAGAGGTACAGTGGAGGTTCTTTAATTGAGTACACCTTTTGCTCCAGCTACTACGAGCATGGTAAGCATTTTTCTTATTCTTTTATAGCATATTCCCCTTCTAAGTCCATGTTTGACTTTCTTTATTTTGTAGTGTCTTCAAAAGTCTTTTGAGTATGCTGAAGGACTAATCATAGGCTTAAAAAATAAAATGACTTTATAGAACATAAGAGCAGTGCATGTGATTCCCAACTCTCTTTGTTTGCATGACATGCAAATTTTTGAAAAACAAATGCAATTTTAATATTTCATCGACTTATACTTTTACAGGACATTATACAAAGTAAGAGATAGACCATCTCTTGACTTAAGAGATGGATAACTAGGAAAATGCCACTATGTAATGATCAAGAGGCAAAGGTGAAGGCTTATCATAGGAGTTTAAAGGAGCTAAGTGTTGAACCAAATGAGGTTGTCAAGTCTACTCAAGCTGCAGCAGGTTTAGGCTCTAAAAGGGACTTTTCTACTACTATGGGCCAACTTATTAGGTATAGCTCTTCTGCTAATGATTAGGATCTTTATTTTTGTATTTTGTTTTATTTGACTTTTCAAATAGTACTTTATATATGTTTAACCCTTTAATGTAATCATTTAACTTTTACAACATGATAGTTATCATTGATTTGCCATAACTAACACCAAAAAGATTCTTTTGCTAACCATAAAAAGATTCTTTTACTTCAATTTTGTTTGATCTTATCATTCTTATGGTCAAGTTCCAATACCATGATAGTTATATGTTACCTATTTCTAAGTTATGATATTGTTTAATAGTGTTTTCTAAAACTCAAACTTGAAATATTGTATAAAGGCATAATCACCTTTTTCTTGATAAAACTTCACCTTTATCTATAGTATGATACCATCATGTGGTGGTACAAATATCTGCATAGTGGATTGAACATTCACACTAGTTTTGAGACTTAAGATGACCATCTATATAATGGTCTTGTTTAAGTCTAACTTTAATTTTGCCAATCAGACTCTAATCTTGACTGTAACACTTTAAAATCCTAAAAGAAACCAGTTTTTTACCCATAACAAAGTATTATCCCAAAATGTTATAAGATGTTTGCATAGTTGTTGGGATGATCTTGTAATGGTTTTATGTCCTCTAGAAACCCTCCATGTGATGGTCTTCTGCAAATCCAAATAAGATTATGATTTCACAAATTTGACTCCAATTTTATTTCTACTTTGATTCTGACCTTTTAGAGGATATATAAACATTAGTTCAATGCCTAAAATTTTGTCTCAATACAAAATTGACATTCTTTCTAAAAAATCCTCATCCTTATCACCATATCTTCTAATTTTCTCAATCTTTTTCTCCTTTTTATTAACAATTTGTCTCTAAGCAATTGGAATCTATTGAAACCTATTAACCTTGATGTTTTAAAGCACTTGGCTCAAATTAGGATAAATATGCTTTTTCTAAAGATTGCTATTAAGTTTTGGAACCCTATGGACCATGTTTTTGGCTTTGGCTCTTAAGAGCTTTGCCCTTTGATTAATGAATTTAAAGCTATATTGGGGTTGTCCTATCCTCATGATCATTCACTAATAGTCACTGACCAATATATATTATATCCATCTCAATTGACTATTGCTTTTGGATTAAACTAACCATAATATGTCTATGTGTTGTCTAGGAGTCATCAAATCAACTTAGAGAAGCTTTTATTCTTAAATGACCTTTATATATGATAAGGCTAAATATAGTTGCTTTTTGCCTAATAAGTTAATTCTTACTTGTTAGTCATTCGAGCAAAGGTGAATTTTTAGCGACAGGCTTTCTACACCAACTTCATAGAGGTTTCAATTTTATCCCCTTAATTCTAGTTGAAACCTTGCTTGGTTTAGATAAGGTAAGTCACAACTCTACATCCCATTTTACTAGTAGTTTGTCATTACCCCAATTATGACTTTAAGAGAAGTTAAGAATATTCCTTTTTGAAGAAAACTTGTGGGCTTATCAATTGAAACTTTAGCCTTTTAGAGCCATTCATATTATGCGTAATGGGATGAGGGATTGGATTAAATTTATAAAGGGCTTATTAATAATGCCATTAGATTCACTTGTCCTTAGTAGAAGTTAACTTTTGTGACTTCTTATATTTATAGGAATTCTGTGATTTTGCTAAGCTTTGAAAAGGTTAGTTGGTACACTACTTCCTATTTAAGGCATCAATTTGGGAAATACCAAAATGTTCCTCTTCCAAGTGAATTACCTACCATGAGAAATGGTTATTAAGGCATTGAGCTTAGTTATGAGATAAGTAACATATGGCCCAAGGCTAGATTTAGAGTGAAGTTGATATAGAGAAGGAGGATGAAGCTAAGTTCTTGATTACCTTAAGTG
>CANXYI010713906.1:0-17048 GCA_948208565.1 Hura crepitans
TGATTAATGATTAATGATTTTTAAAAATTGATATTAATGGACCGATTTTTGGGTGTTGCTCATAAACCGATTAATCGGTCTATGAACACCCCTAACTTAAAGGGTGTTTTGAATTGATAAAAATCATTATATAGGTAAAAAAAGGTTTCAATGGCTACTAGAATCGATCTAAACTTATTTGGGTTGGTTTGAAGTATGAGTTGCAAATAGTTTTATAGTTTACTTAGAATTTAATACATAGTGAACTACTACTTAAAGATTTTTAATTAAAATTAAAATTCAATTGGATTGGATTTTTCTTTTCATGAAATTTTTTATGATTACCAACTTGAATTTAATTAAATTAGATTCAGATAAGATGATTTTTGTCATGTAAATCCTAATTCTACATGGAATGTCATTTATAGTTGAATTAGGATTCTAATCGTATTTTAACTTGAATTTCTAATAGGATTAGGACTTTAAATTAAAGAAAAGGATTAGGCTTTATTCAAATCTAATGTGCATAATTGTTATCTAAATGGATTAGGATAAGTGAACATGGCAATTTAAAATTTTCTTCTAATTTAGAATTTGATTCAAAATGATATACTTGTAAAGTCTGATTTGATTTAGAATCCTAATGTGATTAGAGCTCTTACAAATAGAGTGATGTAATTTAATAATTTAATGAGATTAAATAATTAAATTACATGTTTAATTTGATTAAAATTCCATATTACAAGCATATAAAAATAGAAATGATCAAGATGTGTGAACCAAAATAGCTTTATAAGAGTTATAATGCTAGTAATCAACCATAATCAATTTTTCAAAATTTTAATACATGTCATGTATTAGAAATGTATACTAAGGGTGTATGATTGGTATGATTACTAGTTATGAACTATGACTAATATGATTAATCATAGATTGTATAGATTTTTTGTTTGGTAAATTAGGTCTATGTGTCACAACCATTTTCTCTTATTTCTATTCTATTCTTTTCTCATCAAACTCCCCCGACATGTAACATGTGGTCTTCTTAATAATTTTAATATGTAATTAGATTACATAGGGTCAGATTAAAATAAAGATATGTAAGGAGCAAATAGAGAAGAAGGATTGCCAAGAAGACCAAATGAAGAAGTAGTTGGAAACATTTTAATTATTTCTTTATTGGGTTTGTAATTCATGCATATTACTTAGGGTTTTACCCAAATTTGTTTCCTTAGGCTTGGGAAATCAATGTAGTAAAAGTCAATAACTAGATCATATATTTAATGAGATTAAATATACATGTATTATTTAATGATATTAAATATACATGAGCATACCAAAGTAAGCAAATTTTGCTTACATGAGCATGCCAAAGTATGAAACCAATGATGAGACTTTAAAGGGAAAACCCTTAATTAATACTAAGACTTGTAAGCCTTCTATTAATATGGTTAAAACTAGAGACTTCTTAGTATTAGGTTGTAGAGAAAACTCAACCTAATGCTATGTTGAATATGTTACAAACTATATTAATGGATTTATTTTAGAAGATGTTAGTTTTATGCCCTAGAGCACTTGTATGATATGTAGATGAAATGTTCATTTATTAGTGAAAAATACATTCTTATTTATTAGGCATTTTTCTTTATTACTTGGTGCTTATATATATATTTCTTTTATGTTTTCATGTCATACCTTAAACCATGTAATAAAGTCTCTAGTATATGATCACAGTGCAAAAGGAAATCATAAAGAGTTCATGGTGTGAGATTTCTATTGCATGCAATTGTGATAATACCTAAAATATCCCTAGCCATAGTATTAACAAGATGGGACATTGTTAATATGGATAGGCTAGCACATGTTATACTTCCTAACTAGGTTAAGCAGTAGTTCTCACAAGTTATAAGCATGGTGATGTTTGGAGTTAACTTGTGGATGATTGCTTAGGAAGCTTGTTCATTGGAAACTCAACTTGAGATCTTAACATGGATAATTAATCTATGTTAGTGAAAGCTTCTCATCATAATAGTGGTGTGAGTATCCTTAGAGTTGAGACCACTGACTATCTTACATATAGAATGATATACTTTGATTTTGGTGCTTTTGCTTTGAATAAGAAGTATATATAGCTAGGATATTGGGTATATCATGAAATACTTGAAAATAAGGCAGTGATCAATAGAGGATTCATCACCCCAAATTATAGAGTGGGGAGTTTATCTCATTATTCTAGTAATGATCTTTATTCGGGAAGTTTTGGCTAAAGTGAAGTGCAATTGTGAATGGGAATTACAAGGGCATTTTGGAATGAAGATAATTTTACTAGAACTAATGTAATGACCAAAAAAATTTTGATTTTTATAAATAGTACTTTCTTGTGATGAATAGTGCTTTAAGACTAAAAGTGCATTAAAGTTATTAAATGAAAGTATTTGTAACACCCATAAATTGTGGTTTCATGAATAGTACCTCTAAGGCTTGAATAGTATTCTTGAGAGGCTGGGATAGCTTTGCAAGGCTAGGGAAGGTGTGTACTAGTCATAAAACTTTAACGGGCCATAAAATGAGTAAAATGAGATAATTTAAAATTTTAGGAGAACCAATAATTCATTTTAGGCAGTAAAATAGTGAATAATGGCCTTAGATGAATTTGTGCTAGAAATAACTTAGGGTGTGTCTAAACAGATCTAAAAATAGCATACCCTAAAGGTCAAAAATTCCAATCTATATGTTGTTGAAGGAATTTTAATTTTATGAGGTCATTCGAGCATTTTTTAAATTTCTTATTTTTATGAGTGAATAGTAAACCCACTGGCTATTAGTGTTTGGATTTAAAATTATACAAGGCTTTCAATGGGTATAATCAAGGATTTTTAGAATAAAAATGATTATTTTTAGAAGTCTAAAAAAATTAATAAAATTTTTCAAAGTTTAAAAAGAAAATAGAATTTTCTGGGCTGTTAGATTGCCATATGTTACGATCTAACCAACCCACCACTAAATATATATACCCTCACACATATAAGAGAGCCACATGTGCAAAGGTTACACCATCTTTAACCTTCCTCCAAGCCAAAAGCTAAGGCCACCTTACTTTTTAGCCCTCCATTATTTTTGCTCCTATCTAACCCTAAATCTCTATTAAACACCATATATCTTATATGGAATCAAACTTCTATAACCTCTAAAACACATTTCTAGCCTTACAATTCAAGAAAAGGCCTTAAATTGGAGAAATAAGTACAAAGTGAATAATTACCATTTCGTGTGTAAGTGATATTTTGCTAGTTTTTATTTTTATTTTGAGTAGTCCTAGTTATTTTAAGAAAAATCATGTTTGTATATTTTAATTTAGAGCTCTATAGGATTTTATATGAATTTTCTATGTTCTAGGGTTACATATGTAGGCTTAAGCAGAAGTGTGGAAGAACTATGGGATTTAAGGCATTAGAAGGGTGGAAAAGGGTGTAAAAGTACCTAGGTATGTGAATTTAATGTAATGGATGCATGCCATGATATGAATGTATGTATATATGTATATGTGCATAAATATACATATGGAAATATGAGTGTGTGCATGTATGTGCATGTATGTGTGGAATAATCATACTATTATATTTAAATGATGACATGTAAGCCATTTAAGTGATGAAGGCATGTTATAGTGTGTGGAATACACGGGGCCGAATGCATATCATAGCATGTGCATGTGTGCTTGGTGTATGATGATTATGTGATTTGATGGAAAATGTGATATATAATATTTGTGTATCATGAAATGTGAGAAATTAAATATATGATAATAGGTAAAAGTAAGGTATGATAATTTAAGGAAAAATGTGGTATTGGTTTAGTTATGGAAAGTGTACATTATGAAATAAGTTAATGGCATGTTTTGGTATGTAAAGTTGTAATGCCTCTAAGTCGAGGCTCTGTGAACAGTACCTCTGAGGCTCAAGTAGGGTTCTGGGAGTGCTAAGTCACCTTCACGAGCCTGAGAAGGGGTGTACTAGTCATGGAACATTGATTAGCCATAAAATGATGAAAAATAGTTAATTTTAAAATTTAGCAGAGCCAATAAATTATTTTAGGCCAAAATCTAGTGAGCCATAAGCTCAGATGGACTTAGGCTAAAAATTATCTAGTACATGCCTAAACAGACCTAAAAAGGTCATATCCTAAAGGTAAAAAATTCCTCTGAGACCATTGGTAAAGGAATTTTAATTTTCTATGGTAATTTGGTAATTTTTCAAAATTTCTCGATTTTCTTGATTTTTAAGGAATTAATTAATTAACTTGCTAATAGAATTTTGTCATAAAATTTTATGAGGCCCTAAATAGGCTCAATCAAGGATTTTTAGAACAAACACGATGATTTTTGGATGTTCAAGTGAATTTTAAAAATCTCCCAAATTTTTAGCTAAAATCGAGCATTTTCGAGATGCTCGGGTGACATGTGTCACCACCTGAGCCACTATAGCCCCACTATAAATAGTATGCCATGTGGACATTCTATTACATGGCAAATTGAAACCTCACTTCCACTATTTCTTCCTCCTCCTTTCCTTTTGCTGTTGATGTCACTCTCCCCTTGCATCTCTCATTTTTGCTTCAATTTAAGATCTATTATCACTGTACATACCACTAAAAGTAACATTATTTAGGTAGAAAACTTTCTGTTTAAGGTTTTGGCCACCATAGCTAATCAAGGAAATCAAGAAAATTCATGGAAATTTAAGTTAACAAAAATGATAGCTAAAAATTCAATTCCTTGTGTAAGTGATTTCTTCCACTTTTTTTTATTTCTAAAGGGATTCAATCATTCTAAGACCACCCATGTTTTTACAATTTCAAATGGAGTTTTATAAAATTTTTCATGGATTTTCTAAGTTGGATGGGTGTGTATGTAGGTTTGGGAAAGAATGACATTGAAGAAGGGAAATAAAGCTTCTTTGGTGTAGGAAAGACTTCTAAAGTGAGATAGGTAAGTGAATTAGATAAAATAAAAGCATGCCATACTGAGTTTGCTTATGAATTGCCTTGAATTAGTGTATGGAAGTGGTAAATTGAACATATGTAATGTGGAAATTATTGATACAAGACAAATGTGATATTTGTTATATGCAATTTTGATGATTGGTATGTTAATTTGGTGAGAATTATACATGTATGGTGAGGAGCATGTTTTGCTCAAGAGGTATGTTAAAGTATTTTAGCATGTGAATTATGTACAATGCATGTATGTATGGTATACTTATTGGAAAATTGCATGTGGGTCATGTATATGCATGTGCGTGATAAAATTAGTGAGAAAATATAGGTAAGGTCATGATGTTGAGATGGCCAAGGGGTGTAGGCATAGGTCATGGCATGTAAGTGATGTTAATAGGTATGTATGTAATGGGAAATGGTATGGTTGGCATGGAAATAGGTGTGTATGTTGTGAATTTGATGAAACAATACATTTATGTGTGTGTTAAGTGTGTGGTCGTGGCATATACACACTGTCTCATGGCATGGCATGCATGATATGTCATATGTGCATATGTGTGTATGCTAGAATGATCATATGACATGTATGTGTGATGAACTATGGAAAATGCATGTGTATACTTGTGGACAAGCTATGGCTAAGAGGTATGTATTCCATGGTGTGGTATGGTAAGTATGGTATATGATGCACTAGATTGGCATGATATTATGAGCATATGATGTATGGCATAGAAATGGGCATGAAATATGTGAAACCGTGCATACAAATGTGGCATGTAATATGACAAGTTAAATATAAGAAAAAGGGATTGAGAATTGGTGTAAAAAAGGGCTTGAAAATTTGGTTGTAAAACATGTATAAAAGTGACTTATAATGGCATGAAATAAGACATGAATTGTGGACTTTGCGTATTTTCTTTAATGGCAATGTGAGGCCATTTTTATTGCCTTATTTGGTTAATTGGAATGAAACAAATTGTGCCATAGAATGGCATGTAAAAGTGGCCTAAATTAGGATGGGAAAATGCCTAGTAAACAGTGGAAAATGACCCGTAACAATGTACTGGAAAAGTCGAAATGATTAGTAACTATCCTATAAATTGTATGTATGAGAATGACACATAATGTAAACTATAATAGGGCTTGAATTATGATATGGAGCTAAGCCTTGTGAATGCCTAAGTAAAGGACCTAAAATTACCCTTTTAAAAATTGGACCTATGGCTGTCCAGTAATAAAATTGACTTGTAATTGTTCGGCTAAAATTGGATTGTAGAAATTGAATAATAACTATTTGTTATTAGGTTATAAATATTCTAAAATGATGATTAGTAGTAAAATAAACATAAACAAGAGACTATTGGTCCATTAGCTAGATACCCATTGGATATGTTGACTGATCAATTAGGGTTTAGCAGCTACTAGATATTTGTATGTTTATTAGATTAGGTCGGTGTAGTGGTCGGGCTCTATAAGATAGGCCACTGCATTATGGTGTGGAAAATGTGACATCATGATATTTTATTTGTCTATTTATCAAACTAGGCCAGTGCAGCAATCGGGGTCCATAAGATGGGCCATTACACTATGGCTAGTGTAGAGCCCAAGGTCTAAAATGTAGCGCCACTGCACAATTTGATTTCCCTCTTGGTCTAGTGTTTGAAAATTTAGTCTCTTATTTGGGCCTACTTAATAAATTAAATATTTTACCTAAAGGCAGATAATAATAATACCTAAATTAAAGACAGCTTAGAAAGGGTTATATTTAAATAATTGAATGATTAGACTAAGTAATAAATTAATATTATTTAGTAACATGTTTAATAAAATAGTATTATTCTACCACATGGATTATATGTGTTATATTTATGCATCCATAACATCTCTATTCATCTGTGGGCTTGCCATGACATGTTCTTTATTATAAGTTTCATACTCTATACCAATGTTTGGTGGGTAGGTAATCTTTGTGAAGTGTTGTAGTAAAGGCACTAAAGGGCATCAAAATTTTGTATTTTAATGTTTTTAGTGGGCACTCATGTACATACTAGAGGTTATAGGTTCAACAAGCTTAAAAGCTACTAGTGCCTATAATATTAAGTTCACTATTTGTATATAAATAGGCTTATAGATCTGAATGGTTTAATTCATGCCTATACTGATGTTTGTGGGCCTGAGGCCTGAGTGATGATAGACTATTTGTGATCGATATGTTAATGATGATAGAGGACTAGAAGGGTCCAGTGGGTGATAAAAGAAGTAATAGTGGATATTAGAAGTGTTTTTAACTGGTTAAAATTTTCAGAATGTCACTTGGGTAGTTATTGTGCTGCCCAAATTTTTTTGGTACTTATAATAGCTTGATAAATGGATTTTAGGGTTTAATATACCTTAAAGGATAATGTCTAAGTGTTAGGCTAAGGATTTAAGCAATAATTGATCAAATAATTAATAATCTGTAAGTGTTAAGAAGTGCAGGTCTGAAGAAATTTCAAGATGTGTGACTTAGTGGAAAGTGCATTGGCTATCGGGTTTCTTCGAGAATCTAGTAGAGAGTGTTACATTAGATGGTATCAGAGCCAAGTTAAATGTTCTTAAGTGTTTTACATGAGTGCCAATGACTAGGAATTGATTTCTTTGATATGTTACACTATAATGTGGCTAATAGGTTTTGTATCTTTTGTAGTTAATCAAGATGGGTGATAGAGTGCTAGAAGAATAGGTAGAGGAAGTAAACAATTATGCTCCTACCATTATACAAGGAGCAAGTAGTGCAGCCACACCTGAGCCTAGTGATTTTACACATAGGCCACAAGCTCAAACACAGCCACAAACAAAAGCATCCTTGGTGTTGTTACAGTAGATAGTGGATTTGCTCAAACATACCACATCAATAGTACCACCTCCACCAGCTCCATTCCTTCGCCTTTACCCCCAGTTGCACAATAAAAGACATACCTAGAGAGAGTAATGAAAATAGGGATTGTTGATTTCTTAGGAGCTAAAGGAGATCATGCAGCAAAAGTAGAGTACTAACTAGAAAGGACATTAAGGATACTGGAACAGCTAAGATGCACAGCACAAGAAAGTTTAAAGTGCACTACTTCTCTTCTGTAGGAAGAGGCATTCCACTAATGGGACATAATTAAGAAGAGAAAGTCACCAGCAAACCTTATTCAGGAGTTCTTTCAAGAGGAGTTTAGAAAAAGATATATACCTGAATCATATAAAGATAATAATAGACATGAGTTCTTTGAGCTGAAACAAGGTAGGAGATTGGTGTTTGAGTATGAGAAGGACTTTGCTAAGCTTAGTAGATATGGAGAGGATTTTATGCCTACTAAAGAAGAAAAATGCAAGATGTTTGAAAAAAGCCTTAATATAGAGTTGAGAATGCAAATATCTATTAAAAAAATTAGAGATTTCTCAGCTTTGCTATCAGCTGCATATGACATAGAGGAAATGGCACAAAAGAAGATAGAGGTTTTCTACAGAAAAAGATAGTTCACTACAAGGTAATCTAGTTTAGCCTTAGGTGCCAGTAAAAGGCAAAGAGAAACTCAGTTTCATCTAAGGTATTAGACATATAGACCACCTAAACCATAGAGATCTAGGAAAGCTTTACTATTTAAGCCTAAACTACCATTGCCAACTATTAATGCTTTAGCAATAACGGCCAAAAACACACCCTCAACATGTGGCATGTGTAATAAAAGACATTAGGGTACGTGTAGACAAGCTAGGATAGGGTGATGTTTTATCTGTGGGTTTAGAGACCATTATGAAAGGAGTGTTCTCAAAGATAGATAGAGGCTACCTATACCTAGGCATCAGTAGCACCTTAGAGTAAGGTTCAGAGATAGACTAGGGGTGATCAGCCTAGTAATAGTAGTTAAGAGACAAGGTTAGAAGCTAGTGCACTAGCTAGACAGTATGCAATTAGGGCTTATGATGAAGCAAGAGCTGTAAATATCCTTACTAGTACTTTTTATTTATTTAATATTCTAGTTTTGGCATTAATAGACCTAAGATCTACTTATTCTTATATATGTATTACATAAGCACATGATAGAAGACTAGAACCAAAACATGTAGACTTAGATATTTAAGTGCGTAATCCTATAGGATAGAGTGTGATTGTGAATAAAGTATACAGACACTATCCATTGGTGATTCATGAATAATTATTTTTTATTGATTTTATTGAACTACCCTTCCATGAATTTAATGTTATCTTGAGAATGGATTGGTTATCTGAATACTTGGCTATAGTTGATTGTCAACATGATACCTCTTACCAAATTTTTGAAGAAACTAAATAGGCGATGCACTTCTTACTAGGTCCCCTATCCTAAAATTGCTCTAAGTTTGCACTCCTTAACACTTACATATTATTTATTATTTGGTCTAATATTGCTTAACCTTTCAGTCTATCCCTTAACTATTCTTGTATGAGGTATAACAAATTCAAAAAACCATTTAATAGACCCCCATATGTTTACAAAAAATTGGGCAGCACAATAGCTATCTGGGTGACATTTTAAAATTTTTCTCACCTGTAAAAACACTTTAATATCATTAATCAATCTATCTCCTTCTGGACCCTTCTAGTCCACTCCATAACATCACCATATATCAACATACACTTATACATCACATAGGGCCTCAGGCCCAAAATCTTCAGAAACCACAAAAATAAAACAGTTAGATAAATGGCATGTTTATATACATCACACATACTTTTATATATATATACACTAACATCTTCAAAGCTAGTTAAACCTCTAACCTATAGTATTTACATGAGTGCTTACTAAACATAAAAAACACATTTATATACCCTTCACTATCTATGTTACTACATTGCACTGTCCCTAAGGCTAAACAGCTTACCTCTGTAACATGCGCACCAACACACTAGTACACTGAGTATAAAACTCAATGGTGAATTCGATGTATTAAAAACATGAAACATGAAAGCACTTAGATGTGGCAATAGGCTATAATTGTATAAAAGCAATGCAGGCAATCAATTCAAACAAGCAACATTAATTCCAATACCTAGTCTATCAGTTCAATTAATTATAGTTTAGCCACTGTGGTACTTTTATTCAATTTATTCATTTTGTGATTGACATTAAATTTAGTCTATATTCTAATTTAGTTTAATTTAATTCAATAAGTCTAACTAGATAGACTACACTTAAATATACTAGACTAAGAGGGAATTGAAAGTTATACAATGGCCCACATTCTAAACCCTACCACTACACCGACCTAGTTTGATAGTAGGGATTAGTTCACTTGAACCTCTTAATACTAAACAAGGGATAATAGGGATTAGTCCATTAAACCTCCTAATATCCCAATAATCAATAGCAAGTAACACTATGGATAGTAGGGTTTAACCTATAGACCTCCCAATATCTAGTATGTTATTATCAAATATCTCTAAGAAATAGTAGGGATCACTCCGTAAACCTCCTGATATACAAAAGTCATCATCAAATATCTAGCAGCTACTAATCCCTAATTGATCAATTAGCCCATCTAGTAGGCGTCTAACTAGTGGGCCATCTGTCTTTATTTTATGTCTATTTATTTACCGATCATCATTTTATAATAATTAGAGTTGAACAATTGACAATTATAAATTTATTTCAATAGATGAATTTTTACCAACACAGTAACAAGTCTATTTTGGTCCCACCAGATAGTTATAGGTATATTTTTAAAGCCAATTTTTAGTCTTTTCTTGGGCAAAGTTCAAGTCTAGTCTAAGCTCATTTTATTCCATTATTCTACGTTCGATTATGATAGATTATGGGCCATTTCTAGTCCAAGTTCCAATTAAGCAATTTCACGGGACAATTATATGTCACTATCCATTTTTCATACATAGTTATAGGTCTATAGTCACCATTTTCTGGGTATTTCTCCATGCCACTCTAATCCATCGTAGCATGCCATTGTGGCCCCAAAGTAACATCATTTAATACATTCTAAATTGCCTCAAAAGTTGCCTTAAAATGATTTCAATATGGCCCAAAATCATTTCATACATTCATAAATAGTATGCCCCACCTCAAGTTTCTTGAAGGTGACCCAGCACTCCGAGCACACTTTTTAAGTTTTTGAGGTACTATTTATGGAGCCTCTTACAGGTATTATAGTTCTTCCCCTCTTAAAAAATTTTATCCCAAAAATTACTTGGAGTGAAATGATTTAGATATTGAGCTTTCATCTACTCCTCAAATTCCCATTAGCCTCTTTTGTATTGTGGTGTTTCCAAAGTACTTTGACTAATGGAATAGCTTTATTTCTCAATTGCATCACTTCTCAAGCCAAGATCTATATTGGTTCTTCATTATAGCTTATATCTAGTTGTACCTTAATGTTTGTCACTAGAACTACATGGCAAATATCTAATCTATACCTTTTGAGCATTGAAACAAGAAACACATCATGAATCTATTATAGCTCATGTGGCAAAACTAGACTATATGTTAGTGGTCCCATTCTTTTTGTAATTTTACATGGCCCAATAAATTTGGGACTCAGTTTCCCCTTTTTACCAAATTTGATTACTTTCTTTCGTGGGGATACTTTTAAAAACACCTTTACACCCACAACATATTCCATGTCTATCCATTTCATGTCAACATAAAACTTCCATCTGTTAGTTGCAACTTTTAACCTTCCTCTGACAATCTTAACTTTCTCCTCTACATCTCTAATTAGGTTAACCCCTGACATCTTATTTTCCCCAACTTCATTGTAGCACAAAGGAGTTTTATATCTTTTGCCATATAGTGCCTTATAAGGTGAAATGCCTAAACTGGCTTGATAGTTGTTAATGTATGCAAATTTAGCTAAGGGCAAGTACTAGTCCTAACAGCCTTTAAATTCAATGGTACAATGGCACAACATATCTTTTAACACTTATATCACCCTCTCCAACTATCTATCTGTCTGAAGATGAAAGGTTGTACTATAAGTCAGTCTAGTGCCTAATGCCTGATGCAGTTTCTTCTAAAACCTATAAGTGAATCGAGGGTCTCTATCTAAAATAATGGCCACTAGTACACCATGGAGTCTTACGATCTCATTTATGTATAGTCTAGCTAGTTTCTCTAAAGAATAATCCATTCTGATAGGGATGAAGTGTGTAATCTTAGTTAGTCTATCTATAATCACCCATATAGCATCACACTTTTTCTTAGTCATAGGCAATCCTATTACAAAGTCCATTGTAACCTTTTCCCACTTCCATTCTAGTATTGCTATAGGATGCAGCAATCCAAAAGGAACCTGGTGTTCAACTTTTACCTATTGGCATGTTAGACATCTAGCCATGTACTATGCTACATCTCTCTTCATACCTAGCCATAAGTATTGAGACTTCAAGTCTAAGTACATCTTCATAGTACCAAGGTGCATAGAATAAGGAGCTTTATGTACCTCTTTTAGTATTTGTAACCTTAGGTCTTATATACTAGGTACACACAACCTACCATGGTAATACAAATATCTATCTTCACTTAGTTCAAACCTTGTTGCCTTCCCCTTTTTAACTTTACCTAGAACTTGTACCAGTTGTTTATCCTTATCTTGCGCTTCCTTTATCTACTGTTTGAAATTTGGTTTGATCTGTAGTTTAGCCATAATAATAGCTCCCCTAGTATACTACAGTCTAGCATTCATAACTTTCAAGGTTACCATAAACTTCCTTCTCAAAGTATCTACCACCATATTAGCTTTCCCTAGGTGATAGTCCATCCAACAATTATAATCTTTAATAATTCTAATCACTTTCTCTACCTTAAGATCAACTCATTCTGAATAAAAAGGTATTTTTGACTTTTATAGTCTATTTAGATATAACACTTCTCACCATACATGTAATGCCTCTAAATTTTCAAAGCAAAAATAATGGCAGCTAACTCTAAGTCATGAGTAAGGCAGTTCCTCTCATGTGGTTTCAACTATCTTGAAACAAATGCTACCACTTTTCCTTCCTACATTATTACACAACCTAATACATTAAGTGAGGTATCATTATACACAATAAAGCCCTTACCCTTTTCTATTCGAATCAAGATAGGGGCTTCTATCAGCATCTTCTTCAGCTTGTCAAAACTTTCTTTAGATTTTACATCCCACTTAATTTTCACATTCTTCCTAATTAATGAAGTCCTAGGTGCTACAATCATAGAAAATCCTTTTACAAACCTTTTATAATATGTAGCTAAACCCAGGAAACTCTATATCTCTATTACACTCCTCTAGGATTCCCATTCTAATACTACCTTGACCTTGCTAGGATCTACTGTGATATCTTTTACTGGTACTACATGTCCTAAAAAGCCACTTCGTTTAGCCAAAATTCATATTTGCTCAACTTGGCATATAACTTTGTCTCCTTTATAGTCTATAACACAACCCTAAGATATTGTTCATATTCTTCTTTGGTCTTAGAGTACACTAGGATATCATCAATGAATACCACAACAAACTGATCTAGGTATGGTTGGAATACTCTATTCATTAATCCATAAAATATAATAGGGCATTAGTGAGCCCGAATGGCATCACTAGGAACTCATAATGCCCGTATCAAGTTCTAAAGGTAGTTTTAGGAATATCAGCTTCTTTGATTCTTTGCTGATGGTACTTGGATCTCAAATTAATCTTAGAAAACATACCTACACCCCTTAGCTAGTCAAAAATATCATCTATTCTAGGCAAAGGATATTTATTCTTCACTATGACTTTATTCAACTATTTATAGTCAATACACAATCAGAGTAATCCATCTTTCTTCTTTACAAGTAATACAAGGCTCCTTAGGGTGAAATACTAGGTCTGATGAACCCCTTGCCTAACAGATCTCATAACTGCAACTTTAGTTCTTTCAACTCATCGAGCACTATTCTATAGGGAGTAATGAACACAAGAGTTGTACCGAGATACACCTCAATTTCAAAATCAAGCTTTCTCTATGGAGGCAACCTTGGTAACTCGTCAAATAATTTAGAAACTATTTGAATTTATTCAAGGTTTAGAGTGGAAGTAATGGTGTCAATGACATATTCTAGGTAGGCTTCACACCCTTTATGAATGAGTTTTCTTACTGTAACAGCTAAGATGAGATTATCTAAAAAGCTTCTCTCAATAACTATCATTTTCTATCCCTCTACAATCTTAAGGGTCAACTTCTTATGTTAACAATCCACTACAGCCCGATATTTAGATAGCCAATCCATTCCAAGAATTACATCAAATTCATGGAAAGGTAACTCAATCAAATTAACAAGAAACAAATGTTCCTAAATCACTAAAGGACAATGCCTATACACTAAGTTCATAGTCACACTCTACCCTATAGGATTACTAACTTGAATGTCTATGTTTACATGTTCATGTTTCAATCCTCTATCATGTGCTTATGTAATGCATACATAAGAATTTGTAGATCTTAGGTTTATTAATGCCAAAATTAGAACATCAAATAAGTATAAAGTACTAGTAATGATATCTGAGGCTACTATTTTTTCACAGGCCCTGACAACATATTAACTCACTAGTGTATGAGCTTATGACCTTATGCCCTAACTAGCACTGTGCTGATTCCTTCTACCTTATCTCTATCCTCTACCCTGAGGTGTTGCTATAGATGCCTATGTATGGGCACCCTCCATCTATCTTTGGGGACACTCTTTTTGATAATGATCCTTAGCACCACAAGTAAAACACTCTCCCCTTCTGGTCTGCCAACACTAACCCCCAATGTCTTCTATTGAAAAGGCCATAAGTTAAGGGTATATTTCTAGTGGTTACTAGTACTAGAGAAATAGTGGCTCATGAGGGTGGTCAAGGCCTAACTATAGAAGCCTACCTAGACCTCTAAGATTAAGTCTGCCTCTATGCCTAGTACATTGACTGAGACTGGGACTGTGCCTCTCTTTGTCTCTTACTACCACCTTGAACTGAATTAGACTGCCCAACAATGAACTGTCTTTTTCTCTTAAAGAAATCCTTATTCTCATAGACCATTTCTTCTATGTCATATTCTGATGCTACCAATATTGCAAAATCTGTAACCCTCAGATTATTTATTTGCATTCTCAGTTCCATATTCAACCCTTTTATAAACTTCTTACATTTCTCCTCTTCATTAGGGACAAACTCCTCAGCATACCTTATCAGTCTAGTGAAATCCATTTCATACTCTGATACTATTTTTCTACCCTATTTTAGATCCAAAAACTCCTACCTCTTATTGTCCTTATATGATTCTAGAATATATCTCTTTCTAAACTCTTTTAAGAAAAACTCATACATAAGATACGTTACTACCTTCCTCTTCTTAATAGTATCCCACCAATGATATGCCTTTTCCTGAAGAAGAGAAGTTATACACTTTAAGCTCTCTTGTTTTGTACACTCTAGTTGTTCCAAAATTCTAAAGATTCTCTTTAACCAGTACTCTGCTCAAGCGACATCTTCCTCCTTTGTACTAAGAAAGTTTATAGCTCCTATCTTTTTAAGCCTCTCTAAATATTTTTCTATGAAAAAGCTAGTGGTGGTGGAGGTACTAGAGCTAGTGGAAGAGGTGGAACAACAATTGTAGTGTGTTAGAGTAGATCCACTATCTATTGTAATAACACCGAGGATACTTATGTCTGTGGCTATGCCTGTAGCTATTAATGCTGTGCAGCAACATTAGGTTTTGATATGGCTACGCCATCAACAACCCCTTAAACTATTGTAGGAGCATAACTAAGCACTTCCTCTCCTAATTCATCTAGTATTTGCTCATTCATCTTGATTAACTACAAAAGAAATAAGACCTATTAGCCTCTTAGCAGTGTAGTTGTTCAGAGAAAAAAAATCCTAGACACTGGCACTCATTTAAAACGCCTAGGAACATATAACTTATGCTCTGATACCACCCAATGTGATACCCCTTACTAGATTCATGAAGAAACCTGATAGGTGATGCACATCTTACTAGGTCACCCATCCTAAAATTGCTCCAGGTTTACACTCCTTAACACTTACAAATTAGTTATTATTTGGTCCAATATTGCTTAATCTCTTAGTCCATCCCTTAACTATTCTTGTGTGAGGTATAACAAACCCAGAAAACCATTTAATACACCCCCACATGTTTATAGAAAATTAGGCAACACAATAGCTACCCAAGTGATATTCCAAAATTTTTATCACCTATAAAAACACTTTTAATATCATTATTATCAATTTAGTCGACTTAGTAACATCACCACATATCAACATACACTCACACATCACATAGGGCCTCAAGCCAAAAATTTTAAGAAACCACAGAAATAAAACATTCATATAAATGGCCTATTTATATATATCACACATACTCTTATATATACAAACACTAGTATTTTCAAAGCTAGCTGAACCCTTAACCTATAGTATTTACATGAGTGTCTACTAAACATAAAAAAAACACATCTATATACCCTTCACTATCTGTGCTACTACACTGCATGATCTTTGAGGCTAGACTGCTTACCTCTGTAACTTGCGCACCAAAATGCTATTACGCTGAGTATAAAACTCAATGGTGAATTTAATTTATTAAAAACATGTCACATGCAAGCAATCAAATATAGCAATAGGCTATAAATTCAATATAGGTAATTAATTCATTCATGCAAGTGACATTAATTCCAGTACCCATTCTATCAATTCAATTAATTACAGTTTTACCACTATGGTACTTTTTTTTAATTTATTCATTCTATGATTGACATTAAATTTAGTTTATATTCTAATTTAGTTTAATTTAATTCAATAAGCTCGACTAGATAGACTACACTTAAAGAAACTGGACCAAGAGGGAACTGAAAGTTATGTAGTGGCCCATATTCTGGACCCCGACCACTGTACCATCCTAGTATGATAGCAAGGATTAGTTCACTTGAACCTCCTAATACCGGACAAGGGATAGTAGGGATCAATCTATAGACCTCTTAATATTCCAAATAAATCAATAGCAAGTAATTCCAATCGATAGTAGGGATTAGTCCGTA
>CANXYI010713925.1:0-15021 GCA_948208565.1 Hura crepitans
CCTTTTCTTAATGTGCTTGGGTGCCTAGGCTAGTGAATTTTGAGTTAGAATGGATGGAAGTATAAATCTAAGGTTGATTCTTTCATTTGTGATGTTTATTAAGTTGAGAGTTTAATGGAATTAAATGTGTTGTTCTTAGTGTTTGCATAAGTGGCCTTAAAATGCTTGCTGAATTTTTTTATCTATGATTGCTTGGATGGATAAATTACTACCTATGATGAATATTCAGTATGTACTTGGCATGCTGGGATATGAATCATGAAAGTTTGGGTGTGGGAATTACCATAGAGTGTGTAGTTTACCTTATACCCATGAGCTAGCATGAGTGGGTTTTATGGATTTTGCTTTGTACCTTAGCCATATTAGCTTAGAATTGAATGGTTATGAGTATATTTGTGTTCATAGCATGTTGATATGATTAAATATGGTGATCATAAGGAAAAGAATGGAAGTTTAGTCTAATTTCTCATAAGTACCCGAGAGCCATTCATGGCATGTTAGCATGAGATTCTAAGTTGTTAAAGTGTTAGCTAAGTACACTATTAAGTCTTGAAAATTGGCATGCAATGCCTAAGGAATTAATTAAGTATATGACATAATGATATCATAATATACACCTTTGAAATGTGTCTTGAAATGGCTAAGAAAGACTTGAGTTAAAACATGTAATTAAAGCTTAAAATAATAACTTAAAATGGCTTTAAATGAGTTAGTAAATTGAACTTTATTTGTGCCTTTGAGAGGCTAGATTTGAAGTATATTTTAGCCATGGAGTTGGCCCAGTTCTAGTTGGCTTTAGTGCCTATGTTTTGGCCCAGTTATAGTTGGCCTTGTGCTCAAAAAAATACTTAAAATAATCTTGAAAACTGAGTTAAAATTGGACTTAAAACAGTTCCAAAAACTGACTTCAAAAGTGGTCAACATAACCTATAATTGTCCAGTTGACTAGTACTTGAACCAAAATTGTCATTGGACCAGAAAGTATTACCTTTTCAAGTGGAAATGCCCTAATAATTCATAATATAAGATACTTGGATTTTGGCAGCAACAAATGTAAGAATTGTTTTGGAATTTTACCCGGTAAAGCCAAAAAATGGCTATACCAATCTGAATAAAAATTAAATGTATGAGATAAAATTTTTATCTATCTATTTTTGAAACCTAAATATTATAAGAATGTTTTTAGTTAATAAATGAAGTTAAATTAAGCTACTTGACCCATTAGTTAGACATTCATTGGATGGGTTGACTGGTCAACTTAAGGTTTGGCAGCTGCTAGTTCATTGGTGGTTGGAGAGGTCTATGGATTGATCTCGATTATGTCACCTAGTTATTGATGGCATTTATTAATGGCTAGAAAGATCTACAGACTGATCTCTATTATGTCACCCAGTTATTGATGATGATTTATGGCTAGGGAGGCTTATGGGTTGATCTCCATTATGTCACACAGTTACCCTTATTTGTGGCTGAGAAGGCCTACGGGCTGATCTCTATTATGTCACACAGTTACTTATGTTTGGGGTGGCTAAGATTGATCTCTATTATGGCACACATGCCGGTGTAGCAGCATAGGTCCAGAGTGGGGACCACTGCACTAGTTTATTTTCTCTTTAGATCTAGTGTCTTAAAGTGTCATCTTCCTAGTCGGGCTAGAGAATTAAATTAAATAAATAATCAAACTAATTATGAACATAAGAATTAAGCATAATAGACCAATATTTTCTAAGTTTTGATAAAATGCAAGCTAAGGGTATTTTGGATGTTTTACACAGATGTGCTAGATCAATTAATTAATATCGAATATGCATGCTATAGATTAAATAATTATTTTAAATAATGTATATGAGTTAAGCAGACTATCTCAGAACACATAAATACCTTGAAAAGATAAAGTTTAAGCTCATTTGGAAGACTTTTCTAGAGAAAGTAGTAAAAGTACAGATAAAGGGTATTTTAGTTATTAACTCATATATAAGCAAATAAAGTGATTTTTGTAAAGCATGCATGTTTAAAAGTAGTAGTACTTAATCTATATAATTTATTTGAGTCTAAAATGCTATTTTTAGACCTAATAAATGCCTTAGGGGTATTTTAGTAATTTGACACCTCAATGAGTAATTAAATTATATAATAAGTTAAAATTATTCATTTAACTGCAAAAGGTAAGTTAATGATATTACACCATGATGAAATTGCTTTAAGTTCACCACTAAGTATCTCATATACTTAATGTACCGATTTTGGTGTGGAAGTACATAGCCACAGGAACTTAACTTGTAATGTGTGATGATAGTGGTTTAGAGAATACAAGTGAGGGATTGTGATGTAACTATTGTACAGTTTGGATATCCATATACTTAGATAGGAGTTAGGTAGAACTTGTATTTAAGCTGTGGACATATAATGTAAGTTAAGTAATTATAACCTATAATGGTAAATAAAGTATATATATATAATGTTCTTTAGTGAATGTATGATCATATGTGATGTGATACTGATGTGAGCCTAAGGCTTTATATTTTTGCATGTTTTATCTATGGCCCGAGGCCTGAGTTTAATATACGTTAGATAATGATGATAGGCTAAGAATAGAGGACCAAATGGGTCTAGATGTAGTGAATTGGTTATTGAAGTGTTAAATAGGCCTGTTGGAATTTTAGGTTAGGACCCAGGCAGCCGTTGTGTGACCGAATTTTTAGGTGAAACCTGAGTGACATCAGATTTCCTATATAGTGAGTAAGTAAGATTGATTCTAACCTAAAAGGATCATAGGAACTGACTAAAGTGATTTTAGAGTGAGATAGAAGGATCTAGAGTGAAATTAGTAAAAGTTAAATGAAAGACCATGGGCGAAATTTTAGGATGGGTAACCTATCGAAAAGTGTGCCGCTTATTAGGTTTCTTTAGGAATCCAGTAGGGGGTGTCACACTTTAAATCATTCACATTATAATCCATTGCCAATCCTTCTATAGTAGAACTCCTCCAGGCATTTCATTTTGTAATAGGAAGTATACTAACATACATTAACATACTTATGTATTTTATTACCTAAGCATAAGTCGAGCACTTACAACATTACTTCATTACCACGTCATGCATTGCAACCACATTCCCAGGTTCAATTTTCTTTATCCCTTTTTTATTATTTCCACTGACATTTAGAATCATTTATGCCTTAGTCTTATCTTAGAATGCACATATATATTTGATATCACCTTAATCACACAATGCCACACATATGATCAAATACACATACCTACTAATGCTCACCAACTAATCATGCCTTCTACCAATATACTTCCTTATTGTCCCATTACATGTCGCTCTTCTCACACACACACAAGTACCCCATGTTACATCATTCGACCATATTAACATCACACATACACACATTGTTTTCCTTTCATTTCATCACACAATCGTGCTTATTTTCATCTCCTTATGTCATAAACACAATCACCACATACATGCACATACACACACATATAAACTAACATATCCATACACACACATGCACTTTTAAACTACACATATTCACAACACACAAATGCATTTTTCATTAAATTCCCTTATAATAGACTCTAGAACATGCAAAATACACTTCTTAATCCTTGCTCTTCCTTTCCTCCACCATTTCTCTCTCTTTAGATACAAATATAATAGGTTCTAGGGTTAAAAAATATATATTAAAATCTATACACATCTAAACTAAAATATGTCGATGTAGGCATTATTTATGCCTTAAATACTATGTAAGAAAAATAATAAACTTTTAAAAAAACTAGTTACACTTATAAAGTGCACTATTTACCAAGTGATCCAATCTCTCTAAATAAGCAATTTCCTTAATTTCTATCAGTATATTTGTGTTTGAGAGGCTATAAAGGCTAAGATAAAAGGTTCACCTTAAAGTGGTCCTTTAAATCTAGGGTTTAATTAAAGAAAAAAGAAAAGGAGAGAGGGAGGGAGATGACATCAGCCATGGGGGTGAAATAAAAGGTGGAGGAAACCTTTTAGACATGTGGGAAATCTCACATGTGTACCTTTTTGTATTATGCACATAGACGGCTCGAGTCGCTTATCATGGCGATCTGACAGTCCATGATAATCCTATTTTTGTTTTAAACTTCAAAAATTAAAATTAAATGTTCAAGAGCTTTAAAATTCACCTTTTTAGTGCCAATAATTCCCAAAAGTCTCAGTTAACGGACCTCTAAAATCTCAAGTAAAAATTCCAAAAGGAACTAGGTTAACTATTCATTTACGTAATTAAGAAATTTTGATTAAGTATCAATTGACCTTAGAAAATTACAATTTTTTTACCATTGAAATATTTAGAAAATTTGAGCTTTAGTGCATGCTATGTTCAGGTCCATCTGAGCACATATTAGGCACTTCTAGGCATGATGCAAACTAAGGTCACTATTCACTAGATATCAGCGTGTAATAATTTATTGGTTCTACTAAAAGTTCTAATTATTTCATTTTTATCATTATTTTTTCCATCAAAGTTTTATGACTTGTACTCCCCCTCTATCATCTTATTATGTCCCAAATACTTGGAAAACACTATTCACGCCTTGAGAAGTACTATTCATGAAACCAAAATTCTCGAGCATTACCATCCTTCCCTCCTTAAGAAATTTCATCCTTGAAATTTACTTGTGAAAATAAGTGAGGATATTGGGCTTTCATCTATTCTTCACTTTCCTAGGTAGCCTCTTTTGTCTTATGGTTCCTTTATAGCACTTTTACTAATAGTACAAACTTATTCCTTTACTCCTTAACTTCTCTAGCTAGTATCTGCACTAGTTCTTATTCATAAGTTAAATTAGGCAATATTTGGATCTCCTCAGTAGATATCACATGAGAAGGATTTAACCTATACTACCTCAGCATCGATACATAGAAAACATCATAGATTTGTTGTACTTCTAGTCGCAATGCTAACTAATAAGCTACTGGTCCCACACATTCTATAATATTGTATGGACTAATAAATCCTAAGCTCAACTTGTCTTTTTTGCCAAATCAGAGTATCTTCTTCCATGGTGGTACTTTATGGAATGCTTTCTCATCGACCTTATATTTGATATCCTTTCACTTTAGATTAGCATATGACTTCCATCGATCTGTGGTAGCTTTTAATCATTCCTTAATAAGTTTGACTTTTTCCTTTGCACCTTTTATCAAATCAGGTCCTATAAGTTTATTCTCACCCACGTCACTCTAAAAAAGTGGAGTTCTAAATTTTCTACCATACAATGCTTTATATAGAGCCATGCCTAGGCTAGCCTTATGCTTGTTATTATAAGTGAATTCGGCCAAAGGCAAATACTAGTCCTAACTTCTTTTAAACTTAATGGCATAACTTCGTAACATATCTTCCAATATCTATATGACCCGCTTAAATTGTCCATCCGTCTATGGATGAAAAGCTGTGCTAAAGGTAAGGGGCATACTTAAGGCTTCTTACAGTTTTCTCTATAATCTAGAAGTAAATCAGGGATCTCGATCAGATATAATAGCTAATAGCACTCCATGTAATTTCACAATCTCTTATATGTATAACTATGCCAACTTTTCCAGGGAATAATCCATTATGACTAGAATAAAATGGGTATCTTGGTTAATCCGTCTATAATTGCCTATACAACATCACATTTACTCTTAGTCATAGGCAATCCCATTACAAATTCCATGGTGACCTTTTCCCACTTCCATTATGGAATTGCTATAGGGTGGAGCAATCTAGAGGGAACTTAGTACTCAACTTTCACCTGTTGACATGTAAGACATCGGGCAATTTACTCAAATATGTCCCACTTTATTCCCAGCCACTAGTAATGTGATTTCAGACTGAGGTACATTTTTGTGATACCAGGGTGCATGGCATAAGGAGCATCATGTGCCTTTCATAAAATCTATGTCCTAATTCTCCCAACTTTAGGTATACATAACCTATCATGGATGTGTAAACATCCATCTATCTTAATTTAAAACTTTGTAGTCTTCCCTTCTTTGACATGGCTTATTATTTGTAGCAGATGTTTATATCGAGTATGTGCTTCTTTCACTTGTTACATCAAATTAAGTTTTACCTATAACTCAGCTAAAACTACATCATCCTTAATATATCCAAACCTGGCATTCATAGCTTTTATAGCTGCTATGAACTTTCGACTCAAGGGATCAGCTAGTGCATTAGTGTTCCTTAGATGGTAATCAATCAGGCAGTTAAAATCCTTAATTAGTTCCATCCACTTTCACTGTCTCAAATTAAGCTCTTTCTATATGGGTAGATATTTCAAACTCTTATGGTTAGCATAAATGTAACATTATTCACTATATAGTTAATGTCTCCCCACCTTCAAAGAAAAAACAATAGCAGTTAATTCTAAGTCATGTGTTTAGTAATTCTGTTCATGAGGTTTTAGTTGCCTTAAGGGATATGCTATTACCTTTTCATCTTACATCAGTACACATCTAAGCACATTGTGTGATGCATCATTATAAATCATAAAATCTTTTCCCTACTCATGCTAAGTGAGGATAGAAGCTTTAGTCAGCATTGCTTTTAGCTTATAAAAACTTTTCTAGCATTTGTCATAGCACACAAATTTCACTTCCTTTTATAGCAATTAAGTTATCAGGCTAGCAATCATAGAGAAACCCTTCACAAATCTTCTACATTAACTAACCAATCCTAGGAAGCTTCGAATCTCAATCACATTCCTAGGAGGCTTCCACTCTAATACTACCTTCACCTTGCTTAGCCCCCTCTAATGCCTTTTGTTGAAGCAATGTCGCCTAAGAAGGCTACTTCATTTAACCATAACTCATATTTATTGAACTTGGTATATAGTTATCTTTCCCTCAAAGTCTATAACACTAGCCTTAAATGTTGTTCGTGCTATTCCTTGGTCTTAGAATATACTAGAATGTCATCAATAAAAGCTACAACAAACTAGTCCAAGTATGGCTTGAAAATTTTATTCATTAGGTCTATGAAAGTTGTAGGGGCATTAGTAAGCTTGAATTACATCACCAGGAACTCATATTGTCCATACCATGTATAGAAAGTAGTTTTTCTAATATCAGATTCTTTGACTCTTAACTGATGATACCCTGACCTCATGTAAATTTTAAAGAATACACTAACATCTCTCAATTGAATAAAAAGATCATCAATCCTTTGTAATGGATATTTGTTTTTGACTATCACTTCATTCAGCTATCTATAGTCAGTGCACAACTGGAGTGACCTATCTTTCTTATTTACAAATAATGCTGGTGCTCCCCATGGTGAAGTACTTGACCTAATGAAGCCTTTATCCAATAATTCCTACAATTGCACCTTTAATTCTTTGAACTTTGCAGGTGCCATATGGTATGGAGTAATAGATATAGGTGTTGTACTAGGGTGCTCTTTAATTCCAAAGTCAAGTTCATATTTTTATGGTAGCTCTAGTAACTCATTTGGAAACACATTTGGAAATTCTGACACTATAGGTATCTAGCTAAGGCTCAACTCTACTTTATTTGTGCCAACCATATAGCTAGGTATGCCTTGTATCCCTTCCAGATTAATCACCTTACTGCCACTACTAAAATGACAATAGGTAAAGGATTCCATTCACTAACCACTATCACCTCACCCCCATTAGCTATCTTAAGTATGAGCCTTTTTTGTACCATAGCTTAGTGTTTAGACAACTAATCTATGCCTAAAATAACATCAAACTCATTGAATGGAAGCTTAATAAGATCTTCTAAAAAATATATAATCCTAAACTACTAGAGGACAATCTCTGTGTATTCGGTTAACTACTATATATTGCCCAATTAGGTTACTAACCATGATGTCTATATTGATAGGTTCAAGTTTTAAACCCCTACTCCATGCTTGTGTAGTGCAAATGTATGAATGGGTGGATCTTGGTCTAACAATGCCAAAATAGATAAATCAAATAAAGAGAAAGCACTAGCTATGACATCAGGTGCCTTAGCTTTCTCTCTAGCTCAAATAGCATATTGGCATGCAAGTGCTTAAGCCTTTGATCTTGTTCTCTGGCTTGTACCAGCCTTATTATTCTAGCTTTCTTTCTTGCCTTTACTAGGTGTTGAAGAAAAAGCTTGAAATTGTGTGGCATCAGCTTATTTCTTGGAGCAATCCCTTTGGTAATGATCTCAGGACCCATATATGAAGCACTCTCCTCACTTGACATGCCAACAAACTCCCTAATGTCTCCTACTATAAGTCCTGCACACTGTGGGTGCACTTTTGGCAGTAAACACTGGGGCACTGGTGCCTACGGATATGGCCTGGGCCTAGTCTAAGATCCCTGGCCTATTGCTTATGTCTAGGCCTACTTCTGGGACTGTTGTGGGGCTTGGGTGCCTTTCTATTTTTTGCCTAGGTCTAGGGCTAAGATAACTTAGCCTGTAGTGAAGGCTCTCTTTTTCTAAAAGGTCTCCCTTCTTTCCTTCAACATTTCCTCCATAACATAAGCTACTGACACTAGGGATGAAAACTCTTAAGTGTTAGAAGTGGCTATCTGCATCCTGAGCTCACCTTTGAAGCCCTTCTCAAACCTCTTATAGTGCTTTTCTTTGGTGGGGGCAAACTCCTCTGCATATCTTCTTAGTCGAGTGAATTCCTATTCATACTCAGATATTGACATCCACCCCCTATCTTAGGTCTAGGAACTCCTATCTCGTTTTATCCAGATATGTCTCTGAGATATACGTTTTTTTAGACTCCTGGAGAAAGAATTCCTAGACCACATATGTTACAGCTCTTTTCACTTTTATGTAGTTTCCCACTAGTGAAATGCTTCTTCCTGCAGGAGAGAGGTGGCACATATCAATTTCTTTTCAGGGGTGCACTATAGTTGTTGTAAAATTCTAATGTATGCTCTAACTAGTACATAGCATTTGCTATAACATCTTTTATAATTCCTATAAAATCAAGGGTCCCCATCTTTTTAACCCTCTCTAAGTAGGTTTACAATAATGCCATAGGTTATGGAGGCTATATTAAGGCTAGTGGTGGTGGAGTAGCTGTAGCGGTGGTCTATCTTAGTAAGTCAACTATCTACTATAGTAGCACCGGTAAAGCTTGTGTCTGTGCCAAATATGCTACATAACTTGGCATCGGAGTGGCTAAGCTCATAGGTCTATGTATAGTCATCAGTGCATAACTAGTTAACTCTTCCCCTTGCTCTAGTAGGGAATGCTGACTTATCTTAATTTACTACAAAAAAATGATAATTAGCCTTAAGTAGTGTAGCTTTACTTGACACAAAACCCTAATCATTGGCACTTAATCATGCTATGCCTCAGAATGCCTAAACCCTGCTCTGATACAACTTAATGTGACACCCCTTACCTAATCTAGCACTGGACATGAATAAGAGATATCATGATGCCATATCATTATCTTTTTAAAACCTTTCCCCATTACGGTTATTGATTCTTATTATCTCATGCATGGGTTAATTTTAGCTTATCAATTACGAGTCATATTTCAATAGAAATCTGATAACATAATGGCTATCTAAGAGAAAAATCAAAATTTTAAACTTATAAAGGACACTTCTATATTCAATCAAAATCATATCTCAACATCCTGGACCCTTTTAGCCCTTTAAAGCATTAACTCTTCATCAACATACAGTCATCACAATTTTCAGATCAAGCATGCAATATTCAAATCCTATATCTTGACTATGTCTATAGTATAACCTGTATTAATACTCATAATCCACTGTATGACAATTATGTACAATTAAACCCATACCCACTATGTACATGAGTGCCTCTCTACAAAATTAACTGCAAAAAAAAATTTTAAATGTATACCCAAAAGGGAGGCTAGCTACTACATAGCACTTCGTAGCTGAACTGCAGATCTGCTATCTATTACCTATATATCAGGAGACCAATACGCTAAGTATACACTTAATAGTGAATTTAATGAAATATGAATTGTATGAAATTCACATGCCTCATGCATCATGTAAGTATGTCGTGGCTGTGAAACTATCCTACCATTAATTTATGTCACTGATTTAAAATTACCTATCATGTTATTTTAGGTTGCTATATTAAAAGTTATAATTAAGTGAATTGCTTATAATTTAACTTAACATAACCCAATTTAAATTCAGTGGTTATAAATTAGAGTACTATTTTTAATTTATAGTTATGGCCTATACTTGAAAGATAACTCTTTTGACATTAGATAATGGGATCCATATCTATATAGTGGCCTATATTATAAACCTCAATAGCTGCACCAACCCATATCTATCCGAGAGTAGCGATTAGTTCATAAGAAACTCCCAATACCAAAATGTAGGGATTAGTTTTACTGGACCTCGCAACAAAAGGGATAGTAGGGATCAACCCTAGTAGACCTCTCAATATCCCAATAATAGTGGATAGCAGGGATCAGCTCACATGGATCTCCCAATATCCAAGGCAATACAGGTTGTAGGGATCAACTCATATGGACCTCCTAATACCCAAAGTGTGTAGGGTTCAAATCCAAAACCTTAGCAGTTGTACTTGCCATGCCATACCATCAGGCAATTATCTGCATAGACCAAAGCCACTAACAGCTGCTAACTCTTTAGTTTAACAACCAACCTATCTAGTAGGTTGTCTAGCTAATATAGGCTAGTCTAATTCTTCTATTACATTTATCATTTAATCTTTACTATTTTAGTTTCCCTTTTAATTTTAGTTTAGCACACACAGGGCCAATATGCACACATTTCATTTAAGCAACACTTTAGATCACTCACAATATGATCCATCACTAATCCATTCATAGTAGGACTCCTCCAAGCATTTCATTTTACAATAGGAAGTATACTAACTTACATTAATATGATTATGTATTTTGTTACCCAAGCATAAGTCGAACTTTTACGACATTACTTCATTACCTCATCATGTATTGCAACCATATTCCTTAGTTCATTTTTTTTGTCCCCTTTTTATTATTTCCACTCACATTTAGAATCATTTAGGCCTTAGTCTTATCTTAGAATGCACACACATATTTGACATCACCTTAATGCAAATGATGCCACACTTGTGATAAAATGCACATACCTACTAATGCTCCCTAACTAATCATGCCTTTTAAATTCACTTACCAATTTAATACCTTATTGTCCCATTACATGCCATTCCTCACACACACATAAAAGTACCCTATGTTATTTTATTCGGCCATATTAATGTTACACACATACACATTATTTTCTTTCTATTTCAACGTGCAATCATGCTTATTTTCATCTCTTCATGTCATACACACAATCACCACATACATACACATGCATACACACATAAACTAACATTTCCATACACATTCAAACTACACATACTTTTGGCTATAAACATAATAGGTTCTAGGGTTAGAAAAATCATACAAAAATATATACACATCTATATAGAAATATGCCTTTTGGGCATTATTTATGTCTTAAATACTATCTAAGAAAAGTAAAAAACTTAAAAAAAACCACTTAATAAAAAAGTGCACTATTCACCAAGTTGCCTAATCTTTCTAAATAAGTAATTTCTTTAATTTCTATTAGTATATTTGTGTTCAAGAGGCTAAGATAGGAGGTTCACCTAGAAGAGAACACTCAAATCTAGGATTTAATTGAAGAAAAAAGAAAGGGAGATGGGGAGGGAGATGGTACCATCCATGAGGGAGAAATGCGATGTAGAGGAAGCCTTTCACACATATGGAAAACCCCACATGTGTACTCTTTTATATTATGCACATAGACGGCTTAGATTATGCCACGTGGTGATCCGACAGTGCATGATAATCCTATTTATGTTTAAAACTTCAAAAATTCAAATAAAATGTTCAAGGCCTCTAAAATTCACCCTTTTAGTGCCAAAAATCCCTAAAAGTCTCAATTAAAGGGTCCCTAAAATCTCGATTCAAAATTTCAAAGGGAACTAGGTTAACTATTCACTCGCGTAATTACGAAATTCTGATTAAATATTAATTGACCTCAAAAAATTCTAATTCCTTCACCATTAAACTATTTAGACTTTTTGAGCTTCAAGGTATGCTATTTTTAGGTCCGTCTAGGCACATCCCAAGCATTTTCATGGCACAATGCAAACTAAGGTCACTATTCACTAGATATCAGCTTGAAATAATTTATTATTTTTGCTAAAATTGCTAATTATTTCATTTTTATCATTATTTTGCTAATTAAAGTTTTATGACTAGTACTCCCCCTCGAGCACCTCATTGTGTCTAGAATACTTGGAAGACACTATTCACACCTCGAAAAGTACTATTCATGATACGCTAAGTGAATGCTTAGTTTTGTATTCAATTCAACTTATGTATGCACACATGCCTACCATGCGAAATCAATAGTCATATATTATTTTATCTCATACTATGATCATACATATCCCATCACATATATATAAGCAAAGAAACACTAATAAATAACAAATTAAAAAGAATTATTCATGCATGAGTATTATTTAATAGTAACATAAAAAGCCATTTACACAAATTGCATTAATTCTATTTATAACTATGACGCCTATATGCCAAGGTTTCATAAACAGTGTTTTCAGGGCCCAAGGGATGTTTCCTGCGGTGTGGGGCATCATTTCGACTTCGATAATTGGTAAATTAGCCATAAAACTTTGACGGGGCTAAAAGTGGGCAAAATGAATGAAATTAAAAATTTAGCAGAACTAATAAATCATTTCAGTTCAAAGAACTAGTGTTTAAGGAGATAAAATGAGGTCAGGCCGAGACAGCTCCAGGAAGTACTTGGATAAACCCAAAAATATTATACCTTGAATCTCAAAAATTCTACTGAGTATGATGGAGAAGGAATTATAATTTTCTGAGGTCATTTAATATTTTTTCGAAATAGTTTATTCTGGCGGTGAATAGTGCAAAAAAGTCAACTGTTGACTTTTGACTTGAAATTTTATGTGGGCTTTTGGAACAATAAGCGAGGATTTTTATAACTAGAATGAATATTTTTGGAAGTCTAGGGAATATTTTATGAATTTTTAAAGGTTAAAAATGGCATAGGGTGAATAGTAACCCTAGCTCCCGAAGGAGTTTTGGGCTGAAATTTTACAGGACCCTTAGTGAATATAATTAAGAATTTTTGGGACTAGAATGGTGATTTTTGGAGATGTATGGGAATTATTTTGAATTTCCAAAGTTAAAATCATAAATAGAATTAATTTGGGCCGTTCGATCGCCACGTGGTGCGATCGTAGCCATCCACTTTGTATGTACATTTAAAGGGCCATGTGTGTGGGATAGAAAGGATGGAAAGAAAACTGCCATCTCCTCTCTCCTCACAAAAGCCGATGCCACTTTCTCCCATAGAAGCCTCCATCATTTTTTATCCTTTCTCTCTCTTCCTACCATGAAACCTCACTAAAATTATATGATCTTGAACCTCCATGATCCCTTAAAGACACTCCAAGTGACAGAACAAAGGAAGGAGGTCCAAAACGTGAAAAATGAACACTTAATGAATAGTGCTCTTTTAGTGAGTAAGTTGGTTTTTTCTTGAGTTTTTATTTTTCTTCCATAGTATGAAGTATGGCGATGTTAAAGGAAGAAACAGATTTTAATTTAAAGCTTTATGGAATTTTGTAGAATATTTTAAAGTGGAAGCCCTTATATGGAATTCTCAGAAAGGATGCTTCAAGGTAGAGAAAGAGGAATCCAATGGTTCTAGAGTAGCTTTAGAATGACAGGGAGTCTGCTGTAAGTGAATTTGATTGAAACTTATCATGTATGATGTGATAAACATGATATGGAGAAATGGGTGCATGTATGGAAGTTGTAGTTTTATGGGTGTTTATGCATGTGAGTATGTGAAATGCATGTTAGGGTGTGTAAATTGATGATGTAGGATGATAGGGATGTGTATTGGATGTGTAGGTAGGGGTTACATGCATGACTATGTGTATGTCATGTATGCTATGGCATGAGTAAGTATGTATGGTTGGTTGGCATGTGAGAATATGATGCTGGTACGATGTATGGCATGTGATTATCATGAAATGGTATGGATATGTGGAGAATTGATAAGATATGGAACTTAAATGATGTATGTGGTGGAAAGGTATGAAAGTATGGAATGAAAAATTGTGAAATAGCAAATATCATATCAAAAGATTGAATTTAGAAAGAAAATGGTTGGTTAGGATTTTTATTGGAATTAATGACCTTATATGGTAAAGTAGATGTAAAGGTTGGATAACATTAAGTAATTTATGATATAAGGGATTGGGTGATGGAAAATAAAATAGGTTGATAAATTAATAAGAAAAAAATGTACTAAATGAATAGTGATGATTATGTAAAAGGATCCGTAACTATCCTAAAATTTAAGATGACTTGTAACTGTCCGAAAAAATACAATTAGACAAAATAAATTAAAATATGTGCTTTTTACTTTGGATATAGCTATAATAAATATTAACAGAGGAGGAATAATTAATTTGGCTAAATTAGAACCAAAATAGATTACAAAGCTGATACATGACTGAAAGGCTAAAGGGATAAATTGATAAAATATATAAATATATATATATATATATATATATATATATATATATATATAACATGGAGAAGTTGTTAATGTATAATAAGCTATGAATAAAATCTAGGAAACTAAACTTGAAGTATAAATGACTTCAGAACAGGAGAAGGGGGTATAACTAATAAAGATTCAAGGAGTTAAAAATGGGATAGATCTCATTAGGAAACCGTAAAAAAATATTGTGCAAATTACTGGACTGTGTAGAAAATAAGTATCATTAAAGAATAGTAACAACAAAGTAAAATTAGTGAATTTGAGAACTATGTTACAATACAGATATGGAAGAATTATGTAAAATAAAATACATGGAATAGTTGTAAGACAATTATATAAAGTGGATGATTAAAGTGAAGTGGAAAAAAGGAATATATGATTGCT